>JARFNR010101062.1:0-11740 GCA_030323935.1 Semibalanus cariosus
GCACACGCACACACACACACACACACACACACACACACACACACACACACACACACACACACACACACACACACACAAACACACTTTTCAGTCAGCTACATACCACATCCTCGAATTCCAAAGGAATTACCACATCCACACATTCCAAAGGAATGTTACAGGATATAACTGTTTGAGTTCACATCGATGGACAGATTTTTGGTGTTTGCATTGTCCCTTACGTCATTGTCACTTTTAGAGCTCTTTAAGCTCTTTACCTCGGCTGACAATGACAGTGTTATCCTAATTAGCTATAGCCGTCATGGGTGAGAGGCTCTGCGCACCAGACTTCCACCTTTTTCGGGGTTAACGCACTTTTTCCAGAAGCAAAACAACGGTATTAGGTGGCCTTTATTAAATTAACCGACTTTCCAGTGGTAGGAAGCGTTTCAGCTCAACGGCATGTTTGCCGGATGTGGTGATTAGTGTGTTCGATGTTTCTCTCTTTCTCTTTCTCCCCAACCCTCTCTCATTCTCTCTCTACCCTCTTATTTACTTAGTGCACTCCTCTTTATGTGTTGAGTTTTGTCGGCGCATTTACCCGGCTGCCAGCAGTGAGCTCCGTGCTGGCTACTTGCCTGTGCGGCATTGAAGTCGCGTGGATCGGCCCTCCGTGTTAGCTTCCTATGTGACAATAAAGTCGCCATCGTCATCTCTCCGTGCTAGCTACTTACTTGTGCCTCGTTCAGCTCGCGAGGTTAGTTACATAGTTACATAGTTACATAGTTACATAGTTACATAGTTACATAGTTATATAGTTACATAGTTACATAGTTACATAGTTACATAGTTGTGCGATATTGACGTCTCTCGCACTCGAGGACACTCTATGTTCCTCTTGTTTGGTCTCTCGTCTCTGTGATCGCCGTTAAGCATCTTACCGCGCTGTGTCACATCACCATTCGCTCCCATTTCAGTGTCAGTCGGCCGTGGCTCTGGAGTGTCGATGGCTCAGTCTGACCAAGATCCGGAGGGGGGACGTCGTCCGGTTCACCTCTCCCAACTACCCGGCCGACTACCCGAACCTGCACAAATGCGGCGCCAAGTTCTACCCAGCCTCCTCGGATGTCTCGGTCCGCTTCATCTGTAACGACGTCTCCCTCTACAGCGACTCGGGCTCCTGGTCCTACTTCCGCGGCCTGCTTATGTCCTATGACTGGGTGTTCCTCGCCACCGGGCCCTGGATCCAGTCCTTCCCCAGGGACGACTCCTCTCTACCCGTCTCCTGGACCACCGCGGCCGGCGAGAGCATCCACCTCGGTTTCTCGACCAACCTGTTCGGCACCAGCCGGGGCTTCCTCTGTACCGTGATAGGCGTGGAGGAGCCTCCGGCGACCCGCTCGTGTGGTCAGCGAAACACGGCGAGACGCAGCGGCCGCGGACTGAGCGGGAAGAACAGCACCCGGCCGGCCGGTGGCAGGCAGAGTTCGGTGCCGCTGCCCGGCTCCGGTGGCACCGGGCTCGTGCCCGAGGACAATAAGATCTTCGGCGGGGAGGACGCCGCCGAGAACGAGTGGCCGTGGATGGTGTTCGTGATCGTGGACCAGGCGGACGGAACCACTGGCTTCTGCGGTGGCACCATCATCAGTGAGAGATATGTCCTAACAGCTGCACACTGCTTCGAGGATGTGGTACGTAGCTGACTGCAGACTGGCATTTGTATTTTGCTGGACCTGGGTTTGTGTAACGGGTTGACAATATCATGTAATGATATGAGAAAACTAAAAGAAGTTTTCCACGCTAAGTTTTTGCCACATGTTATTGATCAGGTTGTAAACACTTTCATTTTATTGGTCGTAATATTGCTACTCCTTTTGTTCTAGAATGCAAAATTAATGCGATGCGAATGTAGGACGCACCTAAATGGCGACTCAAGTGCAATGCATATACTGTTAATCGTAACCACACTTTCTCAGAATCGGTTAAGTCGTTTTAATATGATAAATCTTTCGTGTCCATTTAATTTTCACCAGCTTAAAGGAAGCGTGCATACTCTTTTGGAATGTCGAAACAACTTACGGTAAGAAGCTATTGGTTTGATTTTTGGATACGATAAAACTCACATCTGGAGCCCCTTTAGTTGAATTTTTACTTAAATTATTTTTGCATATTTGTTTTGTTTCGATATCGATAAACGATCGCCACTATAATCAGAGTAAAGAAGACTTTATGTAAAACGGCGCACCTAAGACAATAAACAGCCGATACGAACAATGTTGACAAACCGTCGAAAAGCAAAACGACCACCGAGGCTCTGTTCGGCAGCTGCTATCGGCGCCCACGAGCTGTTTTGTCGAAATACTATTGGTCGGCGCTAACGATATGCTAGCAAATTGGTATCGATATTTCGATATTAGCAATGATTCTAGTAGTGATAAGCCTTCTCGAGTCTACCCGATATTTGTGTTATTCCATAACGTTCCTGGCGTCTTTGGAATATCTCAGCAACTAGAGTGAATCTAAAGAAATTAAGTCATGGTTAAATTCAGAAAGTTATGTTTTATAGACCAGTGTCAACAACTCCACATGAGCGATGTGAGTAGGCACACTCCCTTTAATATAAATCGCGTAATGCAGGTAAGGTTACATTTACATTCAAACTCAGTGTAAGTCAGGAACTAACTCCACGATCCTCCGGCGATTACCGCGGAATACTTCCTAGAGCCCCTTCCGGTAGCAAAGCGGTGGTCTGTCCCACTGGTCCACTATATCCAGCAAGTGACTCACCCAGCCGCCAATGCGGCGTGTTCTCATCACCATATTGGGTCGGTGGAGGATCACAGCCACGCGCGCCTCCGCCCGATCCGGTGAGAGTATGCGCCGCCACCCGGTTTTTACTGCCAGCAGGGCTCCCAGCTCACACGCCCCGCTGGGGATTACATTCTCGGCCGAACTAAGGTGCACCAGCCTGCTATCTATGGAAAAACAAAACAACTCTCGTTGGAGCAGAGTTTCACAGGTGCCGCGATATTCCAAACAGCCTTTTGTGTTTTTCATCTTAGAAAGCTTTCCGGGGATCAAAATGCCGTACCTTTTACACTTTTAACTCTTAAGTTTTTTTTCTTCAATTTAAGACGACAGCTCTTCACTAAGCAAAGCTTGCTGCATGAGTCCTGAAAGCACGGGTGGGTGAAGCAATGGACGGATCTAGCCAAACCTTCCAATGCAGCCACAGAACGGAGCACCGACCTACATAACTCAACTCGGGTTTCGAGATTAAAATCGAGTTAAAATTATGACTCAAAGTAAAAATCTCCAGCGATCATATTTTGTTGAGAGATCAAATGGTAAAAGTACCCCAGGACCTGAATTTATTAGCGAGACACTTTCAGTAATACAACAGCTTACATTGCTCAGTAGCTTTGCGTTACCATCCCATCGAGCATAATGACCCACCATTTTCGCGTGTAAGGCTTGTCTCGCGTCAGCCAACAGCTCACAATACACCTCCCTCTCTGCCTGCCACAGCGTCCGGGCACCACGGCGACCCTGCGGTACGGCGTGTCTGACCTCTCCAGCGCTGCCGCCGAGGTCATGGTCGTAGAAGAGGTCATCACCCACCCCGACTTCTCCAAGGACGCCAAAGGCTTCTTCCTCAACGACATCGCGCTGCTGAAGCTGGGGAAGGATCTGGAGTTTAGCGATACCATCCGGCCAATCTGTCTGCCGTCCTTCTCCGACCGCGCCAAGTCCTACCAGGGCAGCGCGGAGATTACCGGTGAGACATGGCGGGGTATGGCGGGATATTACGAGACGAGACATGGCGGGTTATGGCAGAATATTACTGGCGAGACATGGCGGGGTACGGCGGGATATTACCAGACGAGACATGGCGGAGTATGGCGCAATATTACCAGACGAGACATGGCGGGATATGGCGCAATATTACCAGACGAGACATGGCGGGATATGGCGGGATATTACCAGACGAGACATGGCGGGATATGGCGGGATATTACCAGACGAGACATGGCGGGATATGGCGGGATATTACCAGACGAGACATGGCTGGGTATGGCGGGATATTACCAGACGAGACATGGCTGGGTATGGCGGGATATTACCAGACGAGACGTGGCGTGATATGGCGGGATATTACCAGACGAGACATGGCTGGGAAGCGAGAGATTGCCGTTGAGACATAATGTGTAGCGGGATTTTACCAATTAGACACGGCGAGGAAGCGCAGAGATTACCAGTCCACCGATATAGGGGCCATATTCTAGAGGTGCCTTCCGGTACCGCGAGCGTAGTTGAGGCTCAAGGGAACAAGCGGAAGAAGAAGCGACATAATACCAAAACAAGTATAGCAACACTTGGTATCAATATTTCTTCACTTAATTTGGGATTGTATCGATCAACATGACAGGGAAGCGACTGAGGCAGGAAAATAATAATATTTTATATCGAAGAAGTCAATCACAAAGCCGACGATCGTTTACTTTTCTGCAAAAATGAAATAAGTCGCAATGGTTCAAGTTCCTTTTATGAACCTGTCCAATGCATGGTACATAATGCTAAACGGTTTCAACAATTAGTTCGATCCCATAAATATAACGGTGAATAAACTTTGCAAATAAGGCGACAATACCACATGAATCTTCAGAAGAAGCCTACAGACCATTTCATCAGGTCTTCGTGGAGACTCGGTGAAATGTCAGTGATTCCTGATCGGTTATGGAGCACATCATGGCTTGTCTAATGTATACGACGCTATGCGTTATACTAGCAGGCGTAAATATGGTAAACTGTTCAGGGTTGTTGGTATTCCTAGTTATAAACAATGCGTTTCATGCTTTAGAATAGAGCCGGCTTATGAAATGCTTTTTATCCAGACGTTTCTGATAAACAGCATCGAACGGTCAAATGCCTTACATAAGAAATCTGTCCCCCGCCTGATCAACAATATCAGCAAAATCTCAGCAACGGGTCTAAGGAAGAATGGAGCATCGTGTTGAGTTCATAATAGTTAACTTTTTTATTATTGCCTTACATTTTTCTTTAAAAAGAAAATCGGATTAACGAAAACATTATGGACATGATACATGACATTAGTGAAATCGAACTGTCTGTCTATCACTGTGCCTATCACTGACGATGTGCTTATAGCTTCTCTGGATTGTAGGTTTTACTCTTTACCGCAGCTTGGCAATTTAACCCATTCTCAGAACTCAGTCAGTCATGAAGAAACGACTGATATGATTCTGTGTTAGAGATCAAAAATGAAAATTTACCAAACCATTACGCACTAAAAAAAAAATCTTCAAATTATCAGTAAATGTAATCCTAGGAGCGCCAACTGTGCCTCCTGATCCGGGGGCATACCGCTGCACAAGCAATGATCTGACCAACTGAACAGCTGGCCTCCTCTGCCAGCTTTCACAGTCGACCCGTCTTTAGAACGTGCCGCCTGAGACGGGGTGCCTCGGACCCAAACGGCTCCAGCTCGTGCCGGCGACGGTTGTCAGCTTCGGAGGGGGCTCGGCGGTCCCTCTGAACCGCCTCGGTTTCTTAGCATCTGCTAAGAGGAACCGTGGGAGCGCCGCGTGAACGCGAACGACACTCACCCTGGTTTTAACTTTATTGCTAGCCGCGTATGTGACGCAAGAGAGCTATGATCGATACAAACTTATTAAAGACGTTCTTGACTGTATTAACCCTCGCCCGGGTAGAGCAAGATCACTGCGTGTCCGGGTAGGGGGTACGACCCCCATGGCGTTTCACCCCTAATTAAGCTAGAGCTTTGATTATAAAACGAACGTTTTGCTTGTGACGAGAGGAAGCCATTGGCACCCGATTTTAAGGTCCTGGGTCATTAGGTGATCTCTGAGGTCATGTCAATGACCTGGATGTTATCAAATCGTAAATGTGTAAAAATTGAACACTAATCGAGCTAAAATCGTGAATGAACATCTTATTATGCTTAATGGGTGCCACATTACTTCTACAGGTCAACCGAAGTCACTGACCTCAGGTCAGTGACTTCGGTTGACCTGTAGAAGTGCATGACCCCGGTAGAACATATAGTTCTGTAAAATGGATCCCATATTTGAAATCAGCGTCACAAAATGTCCTAAAAACTACCAGAAGCCAAAATAAGTAATCTGAGGTCACCGGAGGTCAGTAACCTCGGTTGACCTCTGAGAAGGTCAATCGAGGTCACAATCTCACTGGAAACCACAACTGTCACCTGAAAACACCTGTGCATATTCATCTGAACAACAAACACTCGGAAACTGCACAAGTTACAAGGATTGATACTACGGGACGCCATTTGCGCCTGACATGACATTGAGAAACAGTTCAAAGGTCACGGGTCATGGAGGGTATAAGTTCGAAATTTTCATAGTATGTGTTAAATTGTTCAAAAGCAGGGTACTGAAAGTTGGTTGCATTGCGATCGGTTGATAACTACGCGATTTATTCCCGAAAAACCAATAGGGGTGACATCCACCCCCTACCCGGGCGAGGGTTAAGGCTTCGAGCAATACAAACCGCAAAATTCCATGTCAAGTCGCTGTGGTAGCCCTGCCCGCTGACGTTGAACCCTACTGTGTCGCCAGGTTGGGGTAAGCTGGGTAACACGAACCCAATCACATCCAGTCTGCAGGAGGCCACAGCTCAGATGCTCGATCTGGCTGAGTGTAAGGAGCGCACGGACAACGCCGTCACCTTCCGACAACTCTGCTCCGACCCGGTCACCGGCATGAGCGTCTGCCCGGTAAGGTCACAACGCATGTGCACTACTCCCAAATGTGTGCACGGTAAAAACGTCCCAGAACCGCTACGGAAATGAAGTAAGCTTCTGACATTTTAAGGGCTACAAATGGGTATAAGGCAGTACTAGTAAGTTGTAAGCTGCTTCAATTTGACTTCTTTGTTAAACGATACCTGTCGTCGAAATACCGTACATAATCTATAACTATCATTTACTTATCTCCGACAGCAATCACTTATAACGTTGAGAGCTTGCAGCCATTGCAATCACTCAAGCTGTTTAAATTTGATTGTACTTTATGAGGCGAATAAATAGTAATTATAATAGAAAATAATTGAATCATATAAAAGCATGTAGTCAGGTATCAGCATAAAGATGAGGGAAGTTATCAGTCCGCTCCGAGACCCAGTGAGTTTGTCTTAATATCTTATGCAAACACATAAATCGTTTACGCAGTTTCTCCACTGGCAAATAGCGATTAAGCGCGGATTGACGTTAATGTGCACTGGGGCCAGAACTGCAGGACCACTGGGGATCGTTACCATATGATTTGTTTATTCACGGTGCAGAGCCAAACTGTATGGCTCGAAAAGCTCTACTGACAGCTCCATTATCCATAAGTACAGGGTGATCATTTTAAACCGTGATAAATTAGGTGACTACCAGAGCGGCGCCGGGCGGAAAGAGGTCGCTACTTTGAGCACCTGCTGTAGAAAACTACCGACGCGCAGTATGATCGGCATCACGGCATCATAAGTGTCCCTTATTGGGATCTTGAACGGTATGCGCTTCATTCATGTCAATGTGAAATATATGTATCTGGTAGTCACCTAACTTATCACAGTTTCAAATAATCGTGTACATATGTACATACATCTTGCATAGTATCATGAAGCATGCACGGCATTTCCGCTGCATGCTAACACATTGGCGAGAACAAGTCTGGTTTGACATGAGCGTCTACTGAACTTTGGTATTTTGCCGTATATTGTACCCTTGCTTTTCATTTCCGAGCGGCTGAGAATCGCGACGCGAAATCCTCAGACAACTAAGGGGAAATATACGCATGAGCGTCCAGGCATGACCATATAGCTATGGTTTTCAGAAATCAGAGCCGTATTTCTTTGCATCTCCTCAATCGATGCGCCGGAAAATTGGCATAACAAACGTTTATGTAGTGAAAAATGTATTAATGTTGTGAAATTATGCGCTGTCGGGCATAGGAGCAGTGCGCCCCAACTTACAATACTGATTTCCTTTTGAGGCCCACTGGCAAAGCAAAGGCACTCGATTTATTCCTGTCATGGACTCAACATTCAATAGCTGGTGATACTGCCTTGTCCAATGTCCATGGTGTTTTCCTGGTGTACGCTATTGCAGGCGCCAACGTTTGGTGTTACCTTTGTGTGCACTACTGCAGTTTCTCACCCATGGTGTTAGTGTTGTGTGAGCTACTGCAGTCTCCAGTACGTGGTGTCAGTGTTGTGTGAGTTACTGCAGTCTCCATGCCGGGGTGCTAGTTTTGTGGGCGCTACTGCAGTCTCCAGTACTTGCAGGGGCGAAGCCAGGATTTTGCGACGGGGGGGGGGGGGGCTAACCGAAGTGGGCCCCGTACCAGTGGTTGGTGCCGTGCCCCCCCCCCCCAAAAAAAAAGTCTGATGCCCCCACTTAGCCCCCCTCCCCACTACGCCCGGGGCCCGGGAGCAGGGGGCATTTTCCTTCAATTTTAGCAAAATGGGTCTCTGTCCGTCCCCCCCCGAGATGCCAGATGGGCAGCTTTCTGAGGCATCAAACATCTGAGCCGATGGTCCTTTTCTGGTCTAAAGATGGGTCCTTTCAAGATTGGCCTTTTCCAGACCTGAGATGGGCCCTTTCGGCGCCTAAATTGGACTCTTCCCAGACTCAAGACTGGGGGGGGGGGGGGCTTTCTAAAACTTCGATGAGCCCTTTCCAGATCTGATTTGGGCCCTTTCTGGACTGCATACGAGCCATCATTGATCATGCCATGTCTGAGTTCCAGGGTAAGATGAGCCGTAACCAGTCCTGGGGCGTTTCTGGGCCAAATTTACCGAAACGGTCCTTCTTCAGATCAAAGATATGCCCTTTCCAGTCCTCTCCAGATCTAAAAAAAATCATTTCAGATCCAAATTTAACGGGCCTTCTCTGGACCTGACATGGGCCCTTACCTGGCCTAAGAGCAGACATGGGTCTTTTCCGGAACTGAGATGCTCACTTTCAAAGTCTAGAATGGACCCTCTCCAGACCTGAGACGGTCCCTTTCTGAGTTTACGATGGGCCCTTTCAAAACCTGAGATGGGCCCATTCTGAGCTTAAGACGGGCCCATTCACAGCCTAAGATGGGCCCTTTCCAGACATGAGATGGGCCCTTTATGAGCCCAAGATGGGCCGTCTCCGGACTTACGATGGGCCCTTCCCGGGCCTGAGAGCTGAGATGGGCCTTTCTGGACCTGAGATGCTCGCTTTCTAAGGCTAAATTTAGTTTTATCAGGCCTGAAATGGGCCCTTTGAGTCAACGATGGGTCCCTTTCGCACCCTAGATGGGCCCCTCTGAGCTGCGACGGGGGTGCTTTGGCCCCCATAGCACCCCCCTGGCTACGCCCCTGTGTACTTGGTGCTACTGCTGTGTACGCTATAGCAGTCTATAGCCCCTAGTGCTTTATTTTTAACAAGTCTGTCACTGTCCCACTTACAATGCTCTTCAGTTTCTACTCTGCTGGCTACTGTGCTAACATCACTGAAATTATCAAGATGTGTTGTTCATCAAAGTAAACTAAAGTCCCATATATAATTAATAATTATTAACTTTGATATGCGGACTCAGGAAATGAAAGCAGCCTTAAAGCATGGCCTACCCATGGCAAATGGATCATGAATTACAACCAATACAGTGGGTAAGCAAACCACCTTGCCTTTTTAATTCAAAGTTAAGTTGCCAAGTGTTCTTTTCAATAGGAACGAATACGTGACAAGCGCGCGCTCGGCTCCCGACCAAAGAAGGGCGTTTTACTGGTTTTATACCGTCCTCAAGCCACTGCTGTCCGTTTCTAAACAAACTTGCCTGCTCTTGCTTGTTATCGAGTCAGACTGAACATGCCTATAGCCGATAAGAGCACGTGAAATGCCAACTAAGATAATCACTTGCTAGCCATTTAATGAATATGTTACACTGTAGTGTTCATGATTATACGATATATGTCCACATCACTCTCTGTGGACTGTGAAAGTAGTGTGTGGTCTGCTTGCGAACATACACTGCACCTTACAGTTACCTCCTTTATCTTGTATGTTCCGTTTCGCATCAACAACTGATCTCCATATCTACATCTACACACATGTTACCCTATAATTTTGTATATGCCGCCACCCGAGAACAAGTGACCAGGGAGTGTCTCCTCCCTCTATCCTAATGACCCACAGCACCCTATGTTAACACCAGAAAACATAAATTTGTGCATGGAAGTTTGAATGTTTGCAAATACCATGATCAACTGTATGCTATAACAATGGGCGTCGCCACCACTGGGAACACTAGGGACATTGTCTTTAGTAATTTTCAACCATCCCTAATATGGTTACATGTTAAACTATACGTGCACTTAGATTCGTCCTTTCTTATTTTGGTATCGTGGTGCCGCCATTTAATCTAACTTAATGAATTTATAATGCATCGTATCGTATGTATGACAGCCACGTTTAAAAAATAAACATTCGCCTTCCACAAAATGTATGAATCTATATTTTGTGTGAGCGTGCTTCTAGAGCTACAGTAAGCAATCGACCTCAGAATAGTAGGTGATCGTCACTCCTAACTGGCCGTGTGTCGTTCCGCAGGGAGATTCAGGATCTCCATTGAAAATTGAGGACTACGACGGTCGGTACACACAGGTAAGGATTATTTCACTTCTCATGCTTCTTCAGGCCTGGAGTTCAGGCCACTTCCGCTTATAGCACCGCTCATATTTTGTATTACAAAGTACGTCTAAGTTAATCATGACAGCCTGACTGGTGAATATTTGAATAAAACATCAGCAGAATATGCGCCAGTGCTTCGGTGATTACAAAGACGTAAAATAAGCTTAAACTGGTTATACAATTACAAAAACGTCTGGATTCGCACTATGAAAAACAGCACAAAATGAAAAACAGCACAAAAATAGGTGTCTGCCAAATCGAAAGGTTTGGAGAACCGCGGTCTCAAAGGCAGGGCATGACATGGCTCAAAGCAATGAAGGCCAGCCCACAGCAAGCTGACTTCCATATGTTCCGCGTACCACAGATCGGTTTCGGCCTGTCCTCTGACCTGTTGTGTTCAGTTTGCTGACCCTGTTCTGTTCAGTGATCTGACTGTGTGTTTTCCTCAGTGATCTGACCATGTATCTTGCCCTGTGCTCTGACTGTGCACTGCTCTGTTATGTGTTCTGCTCTATGTTCTGACCGTGTTGTCTGTGTTCTGACCGTGTTTTGTCTGTGTTCTAACCGTGTTCTGCTCTATGTTCTGACCGTGGTCTGCTCTGTGTTCTAACCGTGTTCTGTCTGTGTTCTGACCATGTTCTGCTCTATGTTCTGATCGTGTTCTGTCTGTGTTCTAACAGTGTTCTGCTCTATGTTCTGACCGCGTTGTCTGTGTTTTGACCTTGTTCTGTCTGTGTTCTAACCGTGTTCTGCTCTATGTTCTGACCGTGTTCTGCTCTATGTTCGTACCATGTTCTGTCTGTGTTCTAACCGTGTTCCCCACCCCTCAGATCGGTCTGGTCAGCTACGGCAGCGACTCCTGCGAGAAGGACGGCAGGTTCGCCGCCTACACGCGCGTCGATCAGTACCTGGAGTGGATCCGTGACAACTCGGACGTCACCATCCTGCCCTGAGCGAGACATTATTCCAATGACTGAGACACCCCATCCCGCCCGGTGACCGGTCCTGAGACACCCCATCCCTCCCGGTGATCGGTCCTGAGACACCCCA
>JARFNR010104393.1:2663-14321 GCA_030323935.1 Semibalanus cariosus
ACATTCTCTCAAATCCGTATATCCTATCTGAAGTTGCTTGTTGCCTCTACGACGTCTACAAAAGACACTGGACCTCGTCGCCAACTTGCATTCCATATCCATGAAGGGGACACCAACTGGATACGGCAGTCTATTGTCCTGTCTGGGTCCTGTCCGGTTCGTCAGAACGATGTCCCCTGCGGCTTTCATGCCGGTCTGCACGCCAAGGCTCGACGCTGGGACATGTCGACTGGATCATCTGTCGGGCTTAGGGCATGCTACTGATCGACGGTTACGTAACATCAGGCTGGTGAATACGGTCAAAGTATCCGATGGCGTGGGATTCAATTAATTCAAATGTCGTCACGGAGGTGAGGAGCAGAAGAGGTGCACCGGCCAGGCTGGATGCTGAAGTCCGGAGGTAAAATTAACGCGGAAATCAGAGATGCTCACGGAGTTTACGTAATGCTTTCTAGGATGGCGACTGTGATGTAGGTGTCAGGGCGAGGCAGCGCACGGTGACCGCTGCTGGGGTCAGGGCGGGGCAGCACGGTGACCGGTGCTGGGATCAGGGCGAGGCAGTGACCGGTGCTGGGGTCAGGGCGAGGCAGTGACCGCTGCTGGGGTCAGGGCGCGGTGACCGGTGCTGGTGTCAGGGCGAGGCAGCACGGTGACCGGTGCTGGGATCAGGGCGAGGCAGTGACCGGTGCTGGGGTCAGGGCGAGGCAGTGACCAGTGACCGGTGCTGGGGTCAGGGCGAGGCAGTGACCGGTGCTGGGGTCATGGCAGCGCACGGTGGCCGGTGCTGGGGTCAGGGCGAGGCAGTGACCGGTGACCGGTGCTGGGGTCAGGGCAGTGCACGGTGACCGGTGCTGGGGTCAGGGCAGTGACCGGTGGCCGGTGCTGGGGTCAGGGCAGTGGCCGGTGCTGGGGTCAGGGCAGTGACCGGTGGCCGGTGCTGGGTCAGGGCGAGGCAGTGACCGGTGCTGGGGTCAGGGCGAGGCAGTGACCGGTGCTGGGGTCAGGGCGAGGCAGTGACCGGTGACCGGTGCTGGGGTCAGGGCAGTGCACGGTGACCGGTGCTGGGTCAGGGCGAGGCAGTGACCGGTGCTGGGGTCAGGGCGAGGCAGTGCACGGTGACCGGTGCTGGGGTCAGGGCGGGGCAGCGCGGCAGTCAGTGGTCTGTGCTGACCATGGCGCGTCTGTCTGTGTCTGTTGCAGGCGGACGTCCGCCACAGCTGCCGCTGCCACTGCCGCGCTCCGTCCTGTCCTGCGTCCAGTGCGGCCTCACCTTCAAGACGCCCAGCCGGCTGAGCGAACACCGCCAAATCCACCGCGGGCAGACCACCTGCCCCGTCTGCCGCTACGTGTTCACCCGGCGAACGCAGATGAAGAATCACCTGTGGACGAGGCACGGCGTCGAGCTCTAGCAGGGGATGCTCATCGTGGGGGAGCTACAGCTCGGGATACGGGAACTCATAGCTCACGTGGGGGTTGTGGCCTGGCACGGGGTGGGGGTTGTGACTGAAGCGAGGTGTGCGTAGGATAGTGCTGGCTGCTCCACTGGACTGAAGTCCGTGTGCCGCCGCGCTGTCGTGGTCTGACTGGCTGAGACTAATGGCGACTCACCCGGAGCTGGGTTTGGCACGCGCGCACATGTTGCAATGTAAGACGCTCGCAGCCGGTACATCGGGTACGGTCTTGTGGTCCAAGTAGCCGTGGCTGGTAGACCGGTAGCCGACCACTGAGCCGCTGATTGGAGGGGACGCTCAGAATGGCTGTTCTTGTAGTGCCACCACAGACCTGTCTGTGGGTGTATTGTGATGGCGTGCTTACCCGCGGCCGTTCGGGAGGGAACACTCCAGCACCGGCAGATCCGCGCTGAACTCCCGCTGGGCTGTCGACTGTGGCTGGTGTGGCTGGTCCACGCGGGACTGTGGCTGGTGTGGCTGGTCCGCGCGGGACTGTGGCTGGTGTGGCTGGTCCGCGTGGGACTGTGGCTGGTGTGGCTGGTCCGCGCGGTGACTCTGGCTGGTGTGGCTGGTCCGCGCGGTGACTCTGGCTGGTGTGGCTGGTCCGCGCGGTGACTCTGGCTGGTCCGCGCGGTGACTCTGGCTGGTGTGGCTGGTCCGCGCGGTGACTCTGGCTGGTGTGGCTGGTCCGCACGGGACTGTGGCTGGTCCGCGCAGTGGCAGTGAGGCGGGCTGAGCTGTGTTGGTTCTTGTGCTGCCTGACTGGTATCGCTTTGCTAGTCTGGGCGGTGGTCGTCGCTCGAGCGACAGGTGGAATCGGAGCTTGATGCCGCTGGTTTGAGGTCGATTGGCTGTGCTGTGATATGGTGTCTGGTCGGATCAGAGGTGGGAGCCGTGTGGGAAAGCCACTCGCGTCGGACGTATGTCAGAGATTGTTACAGCAGTTACAACATTGAGGAGATTGTTACAGCAATCTTACAGCAGAGATTGTTACAGCAGTGGAGGAGCTGCGATGATGTGGCGTATTCGAGACGTACCTCCGTGGCGTATTCGAGACGTACCTTCACAATGTTGTGTTTAAAGGCTTTGTGTTTCATTCCGGCTCAGTTATACAAAGCAGAGTCATACGCTCACTAATGTTTCGTTATGCTTACTAACGTTCACCAGTCAGAGACGTTGCGATGCTGAATGAATTGAACGGTTATTCAGTGATAGGCTGAAATGTGTCAGCCCCAATCTAAAGTCGTCTTCTCCATTAAGTTATGTAATCCATGTTCCCATTATTCGAAGGACTTTGGACTTTACAAAGTCATGTGGTTTGGAAACATCACCGAAGCATTTATATTTGTCACAGGATAGCAATCTACTAATTCACATTTGTAATTTGGATGCCAAATTTCGCAAATAATTGCTATTGAAAACATCTGAGTGCCTTCAGATGTGAGGACCGGGTCTGTCTTATTGTATTCCACTCATGTACGATAGCGGCTTCATTCATGTTCAATTTTAACGCACTTCTTGTCTTTTTCTCGTTGACCAAGGACTGTCTTCTTTTGGGTACTCGTGCATTCGTGCTTTGTTCATTGGTTCTGTGTCGAAGAAATATTGCGATTCCTTTGCATTCTAGTCGCCTCAAATACACATTACATTCCTGAATCGCGTCTATGTCGACGATTCCTCAGATTCATTTGCAAATTGCACATACATTTAAAACGCATAGTAAAACTAGCCATGATGTCACTCATCTTTGTGACATGTTTTCAATTTGCAATAATTATTATAGAAATTGTTTTCAATGATTATTATACATTTTTTTCAATAACTATTTTTCAATAATAATTATTTCAGCAATATAATTAATTATTTTGAGATTAGTGATGTACGTCGGGCGAAAGAATTTATGCATGGAACATGCATTATAAAGTTTTTAGCTCACAAATATAACATAACATGGAATATTTCGACGAAATTCAAGGAGGTATATCGTATGATTCGGTGTGGAGAACGCCCGGATTTCCGATCGAATGCGATCATTTTGCCAGGCTGCAGCCGTTCCTTCTACTTTCATCAGATAAATGGATAGTTTATGTACCGTCCTAAAATGACATCCTATGCACTCTGAATTATGCTTGTAAAAGATGAATCGACATGCATGATGCAAAATTGTTCTCTTTCCCCACCAAGATGCCCTCTTGGCTCGACACCTCATCGCCTCTTCCTTATCGAGATGCGCGTTTGGCTTAGCACCAAAGAGCATGCACCGCTGCCGACCTCACTTCCCAGAGACCCCGCCTCACCTCTCCCAGAGACCCCGCCTCACCCCTTCCAGAGACCCCGCCTCCCCATCCCAGAGACCCCGCCTCACCCCTTCCAGCGACCCCGCCTCACCCATCCCAGAGACCCCGCCTCACCCCTTCCAGCGACCCCGCCTCACCCCTTCCAGAGACCCCGCCTCACCCCTCCCAGAGACCCCGCCTCACCCCTCCCAGAGACCCCGCCTTTTCCCTCCCGGAGACCCTAAGTCAATGTGCCGCTCTGTTGCAGGGCTGGCGTTGCTGACGGGCCCACCATTGGATGCCTGCCCGATCTGTGGTCTCGCCTTCCACACGCGCGCCCAGCTGAACCATCACCTGTCGATCCACCGTGGCGAGACGCTCTGCCCCATCTGCGGTCGGGTGTTCTCCACTCGCAATAACATGCGCGTCCACCTGAGCTCCATCCACCCGACCTCGCCGCAGGCCCTGCTGCTGCGCGAGCTGCGACTGAGACGCTAGTAAATGCGACGGAGACGCTAGGAGCTGCGACAGAGACGCTAGGTGGGTCACGGCGGCTGCGGCAGAAAGTCTAGGTGGGTCACAGGAGCTGTGGCAGCCCATACGTGGGTCCTGAAGCTGCAATAGAGACGCTTGGTGGGTCACGGAAGCTGGGAAAGCCAGCTTAGTGGTAGGTTGAAGTTGCGGGTGCGGGCCGATGAGGGAAGGGGCGATAATAGGCGATAGGGGGGCGATAGGGGAGGATTGGTGGTGAGGTGTGTGATTTCTGTCATCCATTGGGGGACGCGGTGGAGGTGGGCATTAGACGTTTATAAAGGAGGTGTTCGAACTGGCATGTGGCACTTGTACACAATGTTGCAAGCTTTTTCATTCATACCATTTTCGGTAACCAATCGGTAGTTGACAGAGATGGGTGGACTTGCGGTCAACGAAGGGTTTGTTTATTTGTTTATTTACATATTTGTTTATTTGCCACGATCGTAGGCGGGATAAGCCATTCTTGGATGAAGTCGCCCAGATAAAACCGCTGTAATGCAAATTTTCAAATTTAAAATGTGTTCTTGTTTTGAGATGCAAATTGTAGGAGAAGTTACTTTTTCGGATGTCGTGTATCGCATAGAATCACTATAGGCCGTACGCACTGCCTACAGATAAAACGTTGCATTTGTCTGTAACGCTCTTTGGTGTTGAAACCTTTAACCCGCGCCCCGCTGGGAGGTAAATTTTACCCCCTCCCGGATTTTCTTAATAACTTGAAAACTATAACAGTTAGTAACTTCGAACTTGCAGTACCTTATGCTGCACAAATTCGATGTCTTCGCACCAAATTTCACCGATATCGAAGTAGTATTTTGGGAGATAATAACGTTTTAATGATGTCATGTCATGCCATTTTTTGGTGGAAAAACGATAAATGTTTGACAAATCGTAGTAAATCGAGTTTTAATGAAAATTGCAAATAAAAAACGTCTTATGAAGGAAATCACGTTCTCTTCAAAATGGCTATCTCAGATTTTTGTTTTGTGTTTTGACTCCATTAAAATAAAACAATATATTTCTTTGGAAACATTTCCTCAAAATCTTTTTTTTTAAGATCCTAAAAAATCGGAATATATGTTACGGAACTAAGTATGGACAATTCCCAAACCAAATTTCAAAGCAATATCTTTATTTTTGTCTGACTTATGGCTTCCTAAGTATAAGTAACTCATGACGTGATTTTTTGAAGTTACGTTTTTGGGGCTCTTAGAGACCAGATAGACAAATAAATGTCACCGCCGTGTTATGAGACAAAACTATAGAAACATGCTTTGTAATGTATATTCATCGATTTCCAAATGTTGACCTCTTGTGACCTGACCTTGACCTGATGGCCATTATATGGGGTCCGGATGGTAAAATGTTTGCTTCTATTGAATTATATGTGTAAAATAGCCCATAAAACATGTGTCGCATGACTTTCGTAGACCTCTTACCAATAGTGACCTTTTGTGACCTGATCTTGAACTTTACCTTTGCTTACATTTTGACTTTTGCTTATACGGGAGATGCATTATACCTTTGAGAGCACTTTGTGCGATAATGGTCCGAATCTAAGGCTTTGGATGGAAAATATGACCCAAGAACTCAAATACCTCAATTTTGACCTTTGACCTGATCGTGACCTGACCTGTGACCGTATTTTAATAATTTCGGGTATGCATTAGATTCGTCTCCTTGAGAGCTTTCGATCGCCGCCTTGTGCGTCTCGCTGTGGTCATTGGTTCGGAAGATACGAGGGGATAAAATTACCCCCCCCCCCCCGAGCGGGTCGCGTTCGGCTTGAGACCCCAGCAGCGCGGGTTAAGCCACTCTTGTGGTGACTAAAAATATGCTTGCTCGATCTATTGTATCTTTCGGCCATTATTATTTGCTTCATTCGTACTGCACTGAAGCAAAAAATCATTTCGCAAACGGATTTTGACTGGACTGGATCTTGAATGAATGAATAGGGACAGCATCATATCGGGCCTAGTTGGTCTATGACATGCGCGCGCTTCTATCTGACAGGGTTTCGGACTTTTGACCGGTTTTGTGGCCAAAAGCAGACCAAAATCAGTGTTTTTGTTTTACTGCAAAAACCAACCTATTCGGATAAGTTTTTTATGAGGCATTCGAATCTGGAATCGAAAATAGCAAGGCATTTTTTTTTCATCCCGTGAAGGGTTCTCCCTGATCACTGTGCGTCTGCGAGCGGTTGCCTTGTTAAAAAACACCGTTTTTACAAAACGCGTTAAATCTGCAGGAAACCCAATAGGATCTGTAGACAGGATGTTCAGGTACAATAGCTATTGGCTTTGCAGTCGATGCAGGTCTTTTTAAAGAAAAAACTGTGATGTGAAACTGTGAAACTGTGAACTGTAAAGAGGGTGATTTTTTACAAGTTGAGGTAAAAAACAACACGCGAGCCCGAAACCATTGATTGCACCGTCAATATAGCTCGCAGAAGATTGACAATGACGCTATTTTGTTCCTTAGGCTTTGCTCATTCGATCCATCTCCAATTTTTACTATTTATAACCCTTATAAGTGTTGTAACGGAATGGTTTAATGGGAAATTGTTACTAAATTGGGCTATTTGAATGTAGTTTTTACTCTGGTCGGTTGGGCTAAGATTCAACGCAGGCGCAGCGTCTAAATAAAATGTGAGGAACTAATTGAACCCGTCATGCTTTAAAAGCAAATTGAATGAACAAGAGAATGAGCATAGCGCGAACTCAGCCAAGCATATGGTTGTGGTGCTACGGCTCTTTGAAGTTGGGCGACCAAATATTTTTTACCCTGAAAATCGCGTTTTTGCCATTTTTCGTCTTTTACGTTAATTTATTCATACTCAGAGTAAATATATTTAACTTTTGAGGATGTCAAATGAAAGTCCACTTAATTTCCAACAGTTTGACACAAAGTTTGTCCAGATTGTTTTTTAAAACTGACGCGTGTATATTTGTTAGACCTGTGTCCGCAAAACCGGTCCAGCGTCCGAAACCCTGTCATATGGACAGATCGTATCTTGCAGTTTACTGCAACTGCAGTTGCAACCTTCGGAACCGGAAAGCTTTGTCAGCCTCGAAAGCTCTGATAGTTCTGAGAGGCTTGGTATGCATTCCAGTGTATTTATGTTCCAATCGATCCAAGGCAAGCTCCCAGATGTCGCCAAACAGCAGTGCAGACGTTTCACCGAACCGTTCGGACAACACGCTGTCATCGCACAGGTGCTGTCTTGCTTGAGGCATGACATGTTTGCTTGAGGTCTTTCGCTGCCTTTACCGTCATTTCAGTATTGCATTGACGGATTGCATTTGAAAATTGTTCCACCAGCCAGTGTGTTTGGATTTCGTCACTTCCTGCTTCATGGCCGGTGATTGTTTCACGGCGATTGCTCCGCTCATATTTGCTTAGCACCTGCGAGATTCTGCTCTAGACGCGACCATTGCCGAACGTGTTTATGGTGCCAGTCCATGTAACTCGATGTTTTCGTTTCCAGACCAGTGGGTTGGTTGTACGGCTGTGGCACCAGTTAACCGGTGGCGGCGCTGGCAAGTTCGAGAGAAATGCTATGATGGATACGGGATACATTCGCTATTCAGTGTCTGCCCGTGGCTGGATTTTCGCCATCTCTGATTTTGAAGGCAGTGTTTATAAAGTCCTTAAGCTTATGAAGAAAAGAGTACAGATATGTTTTCCAACTATGCGAGGTTCTTCGCGCTTCCACGGGATATGAGGTGTGGGTGATGCAGTGGTGATCCGGTCACGTCCTTCCTCTAACACCCAAAGCAATGCTTCTATGGCCCATCTATTCATCTTTTCCACGGTTTCTATTGCTCTGCCGCAGTCCTCTGGTATCGTGTTGTAGCGAAGAGCATCGAAACCAATGAAAAGAAAGTGATGCTTGGCCGCCTTGGTGGTAGAGTTAACGTTTTAACGCGTTGGAGGGAACTTTGTATACATTTTATTTGTGGAATGTAGGACAACGGACATAACATGTTGTGCATTCGGGGGTGCGAGGTAATGAGTAATTCTGGTAGTCAAAGGGGGTAACTATGCCATTGGCGCCGAAGGCCAAGTTGCCTTAGACCAAAAGCCACTACACACATCTCAACTTATATTTCTGCCCCTAGATGGCACTCGTAGTAAACGCCTGAAGGTATGCTGTACCGCATAGCTTGAAGCCAAGGACTGAGGAGGCCTGCAAGTGCACAATGCGCAATGGGCGGAAGGGGAAACCAGTCATTCAGCCTGTCAAAAGGGAGGGTAACCATGCTGAGAACCACTGCTATAGAAGGTTCCCACGCCCTGCAGAAGGTTCCCACGCCCTGTAGAAGGTTCCCACGCCCCGCAGTAGGTTGTTTATCGAGTGTACCTGTCTTCTTGGACCGGCCCTCCTGATCTCCTCCTCCGTCAGCAGGCGTCACTTCTGACCTGACCTCCTGTTTCTCCGGCAGGTGTCCATCTGGGCGGCGGCGGTGGCGCCCCACGCTCATCACCCGTCTACCGTATCTGCCCTATGTGCCAGAAGCCGCTCTACTCGCAGCCCTCATTCTTCTGCCACATGAGTATGCACCGCGGTCGGACCACATGCCGGCTGTGCGGCCGCGTGCTGAGCAGCCGTCAGCGGCTGCAGCAGCACCTCATCAGCCGTCACGGCACCGTGCTGTACGAACAGCCGGGCGTCGGTGCTGGCGGCCAGCGCGGCGCCACCGGGCAGACGGCGGCGGGAGGCGGACAGGGCTCAGGGAGTGGAGATATGGCAGCTGGAGGGTCTGGCTCACCGAGCGGGCCCAGGTCGGTGCCGTGATATCGCACCTTCCGCTACAGGCAGTGTCGTCTCAGAGGCTTCCGGAGTCATTTACATTTATTTCGGAGTCATTTACAGGGACTGTCGGATACCGGAGTCTTCCGGGGCCAGTGGCAGCTTCTTTACCCGATGCCAGTCGGAGGAGGAGGGGTGGGGTGGGGGGTGGGGGGATGACGTCAGGGATAGGGCACCAAAGGCAGGGGAGCGCGAGGGGATAACAGGGCCGTGAGATGATTGAGGGGTTTGCTAGAGTCTTCAGAGGGCAGTCGGGTTGAAAGAGACTTCGGGAGATCATCGGGGGAGGGGGATCAGGACCACTATATGGGCCTGAGGGGTCACCCAAGACTATTCTGGCCAATTAAATGACAATTTTTTTTAATGACAACTAAGTACGAATTATTGGGTTGGATGGATTTTCGAGATCAGGACTTATGGCTGAGCAAAGCTTGTGGATCCTGACCCCACTATCCGATTCCAGTTCAGCAGAATCAGTGGCGGGGTTTTTACGTACTCTAGCGACTGAGGACGGCCCCGCTGGCTTCGCCTGACCTTGAATACTCCTGATTACTGTTGGCTCTAATACTCCTAATTGGCTAGTGTTGGTTTGCCCTGAGTCTGTGTTGGGACCATCCAGTGTGTTCCGGCCGGGTTGGAAGGGACAGGGTCACAAGAGGTGGATGACACCGGTCGAATCCAGGAGAGGCTTTGTGTAATCGGGACACCGGTTTTACCGCTTGAAGTTATGACCCTTTCACTCTCGCCGGGTGTCTGTGACCTCCGGCCAGTGAACCCAGACCTCCGGCCAATGTGATCTCCGGCCAGTGAACCCAGCCTCCGGCCAGTGAACCCAGAGACGGACCCAAAACCAGTGAAATCGGCCACAAATTGACACATTTCCCGATCTTTTAATTAAATGAAATTTATAATGATTTTTAGGAAAATATATTAAATCTCAATAACTTTCGCCGAGGAAAGCTTGTTTTTGGTTAACCTTTTATGCACAAGGAAGGGAAATCTGGTGATTTTATAACTGTGCAAGACTTTCTGGGATCTGGCCCCACCCCCAAACAGCTTGTTTTGGCCCCGCTGAATCCGCCAGTCGTGGGTGGATGTTGGTATTGTCCGGGGTCTGTACGCCTACGCGTGTCTGGGCGGCTGGCTTTGCGGTCCTGTGGTCGGTCTCTGCGTTTGGGAGGCTGGCTTTGCGGTCCTGCGGTCGGTCTCTGCGTCTGGGAGGCTGGCTCTGCGGTGCTGTGGTCGGTCTTGGCGGTATTTTGCCAGAGTCTGTACGCCTACGCGTGTCTGGGCGGCCGGCTCTGCGGCTCTGTGGTTGGTCTCGGCGGCTGGCTTTGCTGCTCTGTGGTCAATTCTGCACTGTTATCACCCGGCCGTGGTCAGCTCATTTAGTACAGAAGCTGCAGCAGCCCGCAGTGTTTCGGTACTGATCGGAGCCGGGGAAAACAGGGTAGTACCAGCCGATTTTCTCTTGCAAGGATCTTCAGGGCATGACGTAAGTTCAACACAAGTTAAAACAGGGAAACATCTATATATTCGCATTTCCTTTCCTCGGTGCCTATTGGATCAGATTATCAGGCTAACGGTCATTTCGTTTTATCGTGTTGCAGTCATCGGTGTTCATTTCTTAACCATGTTCTAGAGTCGTGAGGGTGATGCATATTGCATGCAGCAGTAAAGTTTGCAAAGTCTGTATCTCTGTCCCTGACAACGGATACGCTTCAGATGCCCATGGAGTTTTGTCTAGCTGGTTGGCTGAGTTGGTGAGGGCTGCCCAGTTCAGCTGAGCTGTCGTGGCGGTGGGGAAAACGCCATGGTTTGTACATGTGTAATTATTACAGGAGATGTCGATGTTGTATACTGCTCTACCACAGTAGAGTCCGTCCCTGTAGCTCAGTGGGAGAGCGCTGAGTTTCTGGCCTTTCCCGGTAGTGGCAGCCCAGGTTCGAGTCGCTTCGGCGCTCGCTATTTGCTCCTGACTGGGATGGCCTGCGGCCGGTGGCAGCGGTCGCACCCAAGGTCAGGTGACGTCAGTGAGCGGGGCGGACCGTGTCCAGGTTTGTCGGGCACGTACAACTTTCGCTTCTAAATCCGCCGGCTGCCAGAAATTGCCTGATTGGATGGTAGTGGTCAGGGCCTGCGCAACAAGCTCTGCTTAGCGCGGCTCCTGACCTCGGAAATCCATCTAATCAAAAGTTTCGGACTAAATTTATAATAATAATAATACAAAATAGAGAGCGCGTTGTGCTTGTGAATAGGATGAGTTTGCCTTCCCTTGGCTAAGGTGGTTCGGGCTGTTTCGCCAGTAGAAACTCAGCTGATGATAATGAGTGCTGATTGCATGTGTCGGTTGCGGCGCTCAGACAGTATTAGGAAGTAGATGCAGTGCGATGATCGGCATGGTGGACCTTGATGTCACGGCATCACTCGACAGGTGTTTCGGCCAGTGATGGCGTCGTGTATATTGTAATACTGATATTGATATTTTAAGGTTTCATTTCGAGCGCATAAGTTGTAGTGTGAGTGTACGCGTACACTGTGCGGTAATCCAGAGCCAGTTGCAACATTTTTCAGTATTGTAATT
>JARFNR010105504.1:0-14317 GCA_030323935.1 Semibalanus cariosus
TTCCAGGATCCAAGATCCACAGGATCCCACGACAAAATGATCCTGCAGGATCCAGGATCCAACAAGATCCCAGATCTAGGATCCTCGGGATCCTGGATCCCGGATCTTTTTTTCGATCTTGGCATATGTCTGGTTGCAGCCATCCCTGTCGCCTCCGCGTGCCAGGGAGTTAGTAGGACTGTCAGCTCGTCATTGAACAGAGCAAGTGCAGCTTTCAGACTGAGCGCGATGGAGAACGATGTTTGCAGAGGATCAAATGGTAGCAGGGGCGGACCCAGGGTCATCGAAACTATGGTTCACCAACACCAATCAATCCGAGCTAGGGAACCAGTGAGCAAAAGTGTAACTAGTGTAGAGTCAACTACCGAGCCAACGTCGATAGCACCAGCGATCCTGATTCCAGCCGGAGTCAAGCCTCAAGCTAACATCGAGACATTATAAATCCAGCTTCAAGACAGTATCGAGCCAGCTTCAAGCCAGTACCAATTCAACAGCGAAGTCCTACCGAGTCAGAAGCAGCAAGAAGCAAAAGCAGATAAATATTGACTGAAGCTTCTTGATCTAATGACGCTGCTTCTTGACACTTGTTTACGACGCAAATGGTGCGCTTCACCAATGTATGACGTCACGAAGGTATTACAATTGCCCTATTGTGTGGAAATACCCGGCGACGTGAAATATATAAATAAACAACACCAAACCAACATAAAGCTTACATAAAATCAGCGGCAATACAGCATCAACTCCACGGGGTGCGTTCGCAAGCTCTAGCCACCGTTTTTCCCGCACCGCGAGCCTGGTGCAGGGCTTCGCTCGCCCGTAAAAACATCCTCCGTACAAAAAAGCGACACATGATAGGCTTGATGACGAGCGAGCGGCGGCATCTGCTGGGACGGAGATCGATGTTCGGAAGTGACGAAGCCTGCTGTTCTCTGCTCGGTGATTAATGTCACTAATGAACGCAAGTGTCGCGAGTGTGAGACAGTGGGACAGAGGGTGACAACAATATATAGCATCGTTTTAGCTTGCGTGTAACGCAATGTTTTTAGCTTGCTGCTCATTTTGCGTCTCAAAGGGAATGTTTCACCTTTCTGAAAGCTGTCAAATATACGCTGGTTTAGTCAAAAATATGAAGTAAGTGCTGCTGAAAACGATGGTGATATTTGTTTCTCGAAGTCACTTAACTTTATACAAATTAAGTAAAAAAATGGGACAATGACGTAATTATTAAGCTATAGAGAGCTATAAAGACATGACTTAATCTTTATAGACAATTCTGGCGACTTAAATACAAACAATTATTGTGTTATCTTACTCGCAGCAGGAAAGCCAACCAAGGTTGGAGAAATACAAGTCGTTTTTCTCCCAGGACCAACAATCTTAAAGTGGCTATCAGCCAATCAGTGGCAGCCCTTGCATAGACCCCTTTTGTAAATTCAAAATTCAATTGCTTAAAAACGGCTAAGTTTTGGAAAAATGGTTTAAGTAATTTATACTTTTCAATAACGGCCAAAGATAATGGCTATCTCAGTTTAAGACCAATACAAAGGTGAAACATTTCCTTTAATTTCGTTTATTGGCAGATGCGGCTCCAACATCAAAGGATGAATGATTGAGACACTATAGATCATGAGAGCGGCTCGGTCCCTACTCCCTGGTGACGTCATCTGCTGCACGTTCTATATCACACTGTATACGACACCGTCGGCATATTGGGAAATGTCGAGTTCAAAATTCAAACCCATCAGCCCTAATTCAGCCAAAACTAAAGATACTGCTTTGAAATTCGGTTTGAGCATTGACCATACATGGTTCTCTATATCCTATTCCGGTTGTGTATGTTTGAAATTTTTTAATTGTGTACGTTTTTTTAAATAAGTTTTCATCAAATAATATCAAATACCAAATCATATTCAAAAGCCTGAATATATATATTGGAGAAACAAGCATGGGCGATGCCCAAACCGAATTTCAAAGCAATATCTGTAGTTTTGGCTGACGTATGGCTTCCCAAGTATGTTAGTTCTGGGTTTTGTATTCGACATTTCCAAATATGTGTCCTACATCCTGTATCCTGCATCGTTCCTGGCGGATCGGAGTTACGTGACAGTTGACCGTATGACGTCACACCAGTGACGGGGCGCGTCACGATGGTTGTGTCAGCAGCGGTGCCGCCAAATGTCACACCTGTCCATCACAGCTGTCACAGAGTCACGTCACAGATGTCACAGAGCCACTGAGTCACGTGCTGCCACGCGGTCGGCTGCAGCTGTCGCTTTTGAGCGCAAAACATTCGGGCTGCGGGCTGCTGATACCCACACAGCTCTCTGTGGGATTTGAGGGGCAAATTTGGTGTAAGGTAAGTGTTGTAATGAGCTGGACTATTGTATTGCTGACGTACTGTCGACTACTGTCGAGCCATCATCGAGTCAGAGTCAGCTCGACGCGAGCCTACGGCTTCGAGCCAGTAGCGAAGGTCAAAGGAACACCGAACCTGCGTCGAGCTCGAGTCAACTCGACTATCGAGACGGGAACACATACAAAGTAGCAGCTTTTGTGGGTCTAGAAAATCTACAAAGTTAGCTGCCCTGCTGTGCGCCCGTTCTGATGATCTGACTCCGCCGATGACCTGCACCCATCCCCACCTGACCAGCACCCGTGCCTCCGCTCCTGCGCACACACCTCCCTCCTGAACCTGCACCTCCGACATCCATCCCTGACTCCGCCCCTGCACTCCCCCTCCCACACCGACGTCCCTGACTCCGCCTCTGCGCGGTCCCCTCCCAGTCTGACCTGGGGACCTACACGACATCTCAGCGACAGCGGCCGGCGGGGCTTGGGCAGGTCATTTATCAGGACCAAGTGTCAGCTGGCCCCGGCCGCGCCGACCCGCAGCGCCGCAGGGCATTTATCACTCGGCCAGGGGCGGAGTCAGGCAGGGGAGGACGGGGGGCGGGGCAGAGGCGGGGCCAGGGGAGGGGATAGGGGAGGCTGGACAAGGGATGACACAAAGAGGATGGGGAAGACATGCAAGGGCGGAACAAGGGAAGAGGTGAGGGGGACCGAGCGAAGGCAGGGCTTGGCCACGGGGGTCGAGATAGATGAGGAGACAGAGGAAAGAGTAGTACAGAGGGACAGAAAGAGCCCGGAGTGGGGAGCAGCGGTGACGTCATATGGCGGAGGCAGGAACACAGGCCGGCGATGACGTTCAAAGCGATGACGAGGGCAGCCCTGAGTAGTAACTGGAGCCCGCCTCCCCTCCATCGCGCCTGACTCCGCCCCTGCCCCGCCGAGCGGCGGCTCGGGCTGGCTTGACGCCGTCGACAGGCTCTCTGTCGTCGGTGTCGGGCGGAGCGGCAGGGCCAGGTGTCGACCGTGGCGGTCCACCCTCCCTCCCCCTCCCGACAGACCGACCGGGACAGCCGGGACAGCCGGCGAATTCGCCGGGGTGGCGGCGGCTAAGACAAATAGCAACAGGGTACAATTGGTCGCAGTGCATTGCAAGGCAATGAGGCCTTTTGAGTTAAGGCAATGAGGCTTTTTTAGTTTTTTAGATGAAAACTACTCTTAAGATGCATTTTATTTGTTTGTTTGCAAACGCAATCCTCCAAGTATTTGCTTAAGACAATTTTGAGTGTACCTAAATTGTTGTAGTCCCAATTGGTACATACTCAAACTTAGAGTGCCTGCAAATGATACTTTAAGCCCCAGATGTCTTTCTCCATATCTTCACCACTTCGCCGTCTCAAAAGTCAAAACACATAGAGAATTCACCTCAGCTTTTCCACGAGTCACTGCGCACTTACCGTCAACAAATTGGCCTGGTGCAGCCTCCCACGGCTTTGCATAGATCCTCCCGTCTGCTGGGCCTGTACCATAACGTCACTGTATACACCCATATGTCGCTATCACTCAGTCCATTACCAGGCGGACCGCATTAGGCAGGCAAACTACTTACAGGCTCGGAGCATTACTCCACCGCTGCAGCTGGCCTACGAATGACCTCAGATCGGGCCCCTCTCATAACGCCAACTACGTCAACACATGAAACAGGGCAGATTTCAACTATAAAACAACGCACATAATGCTTCAATCAAAATGTGTGTTACGAATATCCTCACAAAATATTTATCAATATCAGTTTGAAGGAAATACATCAAGCCAGTCGTAGTTTTATCGATACATCTTCAGTAAACAAGTCTTCGCATAGCGGTCCGCCCGGGCGCCGCACCCCTCCACCCATCAGCCTCTGCAGCAGGGAACATGGCACCCTGTCTCCTCTCCTGTCACGTGACCGGCGTGTCACGTGACCGCGCGGGGTCACCGGGGGCGGGCGGTGCGTTAATGTGGCACGTGACTGACACGTGACGCGGCGGCGTGACAGCTGACATGTGTCGGCGTCGGGCTGATGACAGACGGGCCGTCAGATAAGGCGGCGGCGGCTGTCAGGACGCAGTGGGGGAGATAACGCAGCCGGGAGGGCGGCGAGAGGGAGGGGCACGAGGAGTGGCAGAAGGGAGAGAGGAAGGGAGAGAGGAAGGGAGAGAGGAAGGGGAAAAGGGTATGGATGAGGGAGAGACGAGGAGGGAAAGAGGGATGATCAAGAGAGAGGGGCGGAAAGAAAGAGGAGTGGCTGAGAGTGAGAAAGAGGGGAGGGAGAGAAAATAAGAGAAGATGGGCAGGCAGAGAGGGAGAGGAAAGGGAAAATAGGGAGAGAGTGAGGAAAAAATAAGGGGGAGGTAGAGAGGGATTGGGAGGAAAGGGAGGGCTAAAGGAAGGTTAAGGAGAGGAAGACATTATACAAAAACATTTACCAGCTATGAACACACTAATTTGACATTAGGCCCGCATACGTTTTTTAAAGAAGTTAGAGAGCTGTGATATAAGGTGACACAAAACAGTTGACCAGTATTCAGGAGATAGGTAAACGGCTTCCAAAGTTTCTAAAAAATCCCCAAAACACATTGCGTGTTACCAGGTACGTGCATTCTGTGCAATGAATGCGAATGTCCAGAAACCATATCATCATCATGAAAAAACGAGCTTGGAAAGCACGTGCAATTACTGTAATGCCTCTTCTCAGTTGGCTTGGGGCCACGTTAACCCGCCTATCTGTGCTGGACACTGGTACCCGTAAGCCCAGTGGCAGCTTCTGCTGCTGCCCTGCTGCCCTGCTGCAGTGGCTGCTTCTGTCGTCGTCCTTGCGCCACTGCCGCTGCCGCTCCCTCTTCCCCCTCCCCTCCGCGTGGGTGGGGGGGGGGGATTGCCGCCTGCTGCGGCGACTGCGGCGCAGTGTGACAAACGCGGCGCGCTGTCTCCGTTCGTGGCGCACGGGTGAGTAATGGCGCCATTACAGGAGTCATCAGGTGATAATGCACGCCAGGCCATCACCCCGATGAATAGCCGCTGCCGCCGACCGCCGCCTCCTGCCAGACGGCGCACAGTGGCAGAGAGGGGCGCAGTGGTGGCCAGAAACAGGGTGGTGCACAGTGGGGAAAACGGGCAGTGTGATGGTCGAAAATGCTATAGTGGTTGCAATTTAGGAGAGGTGGGTAGAGTACCAGCCGGAGAAGAACGGGTGTGGTGTGGCAGGTCATTGCAGTAGAAAAGTGCAGTCTGGTAACTACAAACTGATCGGTTTGAGCCTTGAGACACAGTAGCGATGAGAACAGTGACGTTCAAAAACGGATCAGGAAGAGGCACGTTGGCCGAGTGGAGTGGAAGAAAGATTATGTTGTTTACGGTGGCAACATATTTTAAACGACGACGTAATTGTGTTGTACCAGCACCACGGTACGATAAACCACATCCGCACAAACTGTAACGTGAAACCTATTGTTTATGCATCCACTTCTTCCCATAGTCCATCTCCAGCACAGTAATCCGAAACAAACATGCTCCAATCAAATCGAGCCATCAATCTCAATCACGACCAGGCAAACAATTTCCTCCCATTACGCCTCATCAACGGGCGGTTCGATTTCTGCTGTGAAATCAATGATCGCCTCTGGTGCGCCGCGTTCGCCGCCTGCCACTCGTCGTGCGCCACTCCACTGCGCGGCCGCTGACAGGTCATTTTCCGCCGCCTGTATACGTTACCGACGGCTGTTTTCCACTGTGCGTCGCCCCGGCTGTGATGGATATGTTCCGGGGTGGCGGGGAGGCACCAGGGCGGCATTACGATGGGCCTTGTACGGGCCCGCGAGGACCCAGTACGGACCTCGGATGGACCCGCGGGGACCAATGAACGTTCACGATGTCAGACGGTCATTGAGGGGCCTTGTATGGGCCCTCAAGAACCCATGACGGAACTTGGGCGAGCTCCCGAGTACCCAAGACGGTTCACAATGTTAGATGGGTCTGGGAGGATCCACGATGGTTCATGAGGGACCCTAGACGGGCCCACAAGGGCGTTTGGCGGTTCGCGTTGTCGCGCAACGACCTGCAAGGACTCACAGTCGGATTCATAGCGGCCGTACAATACTCATAGAACCAACACTTGAGACGGACCGCAAAATTAAACACAAGCAAACGGCTCCATGATTGCCCAGTAAAAAGTGAACGACATATGTAAAAAACATCACGTTTATTTCGACTTACAAAGGCGAAAATATGTAAACATTTAACATTTCCGAATTATTATTGGTTGAAATTCATGGCGGAATTGGCCTTCACTTGCTCCCCTTATGCTCAGCCGTCTCCCGACTCTAGACCCTCTGTCCTCGTTCATCCAGTCTCGGCCTCTCCTTACCACACACTCCCACCGCTACTTCTCCCTCATGACGTCATCAATCTTCCGACGCCAGCTGATCGCTTACACTGACCGGCTAATAATTTACATTTTGATCGTCGGCGGCATTAGGGACGGCGCCATAATTCGTCGGCCGTCCCCGGCGCGCATACATCATGTTCACGTGATCGATGGGAGGAATAATGGGTATTAATAAGGATGGTTTTCGGTCAGTATTGGCGTGCGGCGATGGATGGTTGTGGTGTGGGTGATGATTAGGGGCTGGCTGGCGCGACCAGTGCTCTGTGTCACCGCCACACAGGCGCCACCGGGGGTGGAGGGGTGGGGGGGGGGGGGTATCCTGGAGGTGGATGGGTCTCTACTCTCTACCCATCCATAGCGGTAGATGATCCTGGGAGGATGGGTAGAGGGATAAAAGATCCTGGGAGTGAGTTGGGATAGAGGATGGGATCCCGGGAGTGAGATGTGTAGAGACAAGGCAACTTCACTTTTTAAGGGTTAAGGGTAGGTAGGGGGATGGAGGATCCTGCGGCTGAAATGGGTAGAGGGATGGAGGATCCTGCGGGTGAAATGGGTAGAGGAAGGGTGTGTCCTGGGGTAGATGGGTAGAGGGAGGGTGTGTCCTGGGATAGATGGGTAGAGGGATAGAGAATCTGGGGCGGGATGGCCAGAGGATAAGAGTGGCTCTGTTTCGCTGGGTGCTCTCTGACTCTCTGTGAATAGGTCGAAAGGGCGACAGTGTTTGGTTACCTGGCTCTCTCGTTTCTTGGATCTGAGGAAAGAGAGACAACGTGCTCACGCTCTTACTGCCTGCCTCCCTCCCTCCCCCTGTGCGTTCTCTCTCGCTCCGTCTCCGTCTCCGTCTCCGTCCCTTATCCCAGGATACAGCAAGCAGTGACATAGAGATTCGAAAACGGAAAGAATGATGGCTAACAAGTGTCTATGTTGGGCTCAAGGTGATATTTTCGCCCACACAAGACAGATTATTTGATACAATGGGTTTCCTTATGTCAGTTCATAACAGAAACGTTCCAGATTTGTCCGTATCCCTGACAGACTTAACCTCATCACAGCCTTGTTCCGATCCAAAGCCGCGCAAATGTCGACGGATATGACGTATATGTGCGCTAATCCCTTATGAAATCAAGCCAATCATCCTCGGATATTGACCGCAAGACATCTCCAACATGTCATTGCATAAGTAAACGGGAGTGGGTCAGTTGATTTCTTAATTGGAAGATAAAAGCAGTAGCTACAAATGTTACATTTGGCATTTGGGATCACTTAGTATGGTGGTTATTTGAAGCACATGGAGTTCAGTGCCAATTCGCTGTAAATAATATTGCAAGAGGGTGCTGATTTTTACTCCAAACTTACGTAATCACATACTGATCAATAACATGGAATATATTAGGCTATTTATTATTGTAAGACACAAAATATGTTTTACAAACGAGCTGCATTTGTTCTACCACACAATTAAATGGATCAGTTTTAACCATGTATGATGTAAGAAAAACGACATATCTACTAGTTTGAAACGAGGCGGAAACTAGTCTGAAAGGAAATCGCAATTCTAATAGCTCAGCCAAGCAGCAAAAGCCATGTGCAGTTCTGCATACGAAGGGAAAAGGCAGCTACATGAAGGTCCTGAGTCTCCGATAAAGCTGAATATCACGAAGTTCAGCGAACTATTTATCACAAAATTCTGCTGATCCGGAGAAAAGCAGACATATTTACGGATGACTCGATCCTGAACATGCCTGTCCCTCTCAAAGCGGTGGTGGTCTGGCTCTGGTTCCGTTCACCGCAACTGTCCCGCATGTCGCCTGTCATATGTCACAGTCCTCAACACCCACCAGGACACGTCGAATGCTGCCGGCACATCGAATATCACATATCTGCTGTCCATTAGAGCTGCCAGTTTTGGTGTCTCCCAAGTCCCACATCACATTTTTTTCCTGGTTGCTGCCATTCCTTTACAAAATGTATTATGTTCGATGTGTCTCCAGATTAGAGCTGCAACGTTTCCTGACGGTTAGCCGGGTAGAAAAGTTGCAGCTCTACTCCAGAGCTCTCGCGCTACCTTGTCCAGAAGCGCCACGTCATCCTACACCCCCCCCCCCCGCGTGCGCCCCCCAAGCTCCTCTCCGCCGGAAGTCGGCGGCAGCCTTTCATCAGCGACAATAGTGACGCGGCACCGTCGCCGCAGTGCGCCAAGTTTGCCGCGAGTCGCCGCAGCTGGCGCAGACAGCTCAAAGAGGCGCCGCTTGTGAAAGCTGTCGAGCCGCGTCTCAGAGCGGTGTATGGGTTGTCAGCGAGAGATCCGAGACATGCCACAAAGGGTTGATGTGTCCGCTGACAGTGGATGTCGCTTCAGGCAGAGTGAGGTGTCAAACAGTCTGATGGAATAATATATGCGAGTCTGCGATGCCTTCGACGTTTCAGACGTATGGATGTCTGTAGAAAGCAAGGAAGCTTGGAAGCGGTTCTTGGAGAGGTGATCCTATCAGGGGCGGCGGATAAGGGGGGGGGGGGCAGGGAGGGGGGTGGAAGCTGCCCCCACTGCAGAAGTTGGGGGCAAACATATGATTTTGCCCCCCATAAATTTGTAAGAGGGGCCCTTCAAGAAGTTTTTCTTCTTCTTTTTGACCGAAAAATGACCGACGGCCCCGAGGTGCCCCCAGCCAGCCTGAGGGGCCCTCCAAGGCCGACAGAAGGCCCTTAGTCGGCCTGAGGAGGGCCTTCGGGAGGCCTAAGGGGGCACTCGGAAGGACTGAGACTTCTAAATGGGCCTGTGCGACGTTTTTTGCGACCATTTAGAGGGCCCTGCATAATATAGTGGCCTAAATCCGAGATGCCATTTCGTGCCATTTTTGGAGGGGGTCCTTTGGCCGAGGGGGACCCCTGTGTTTCTTTGCCCCCCTCATCCGAAAATACCACCCGCCGCCACTGGATCCTTTGCGTTGACTGGGACGGCACAACGGAATGCTTATGCTTACTTCCTGAACGTTCAAATAATAACGGAATAAAGACATAATGAAAATAACTCTTAAATCATCCCGGTCACGTATCCCAGTCAGGTGCTGCGGTCCCATCCCAGCTCACATCCGCTTTCATCCCATCCCATCCGTCTTCATCACATCCGTTTTCATCCCATCCAAACCCACCCACCCCATCCATCCCATCATGTCCCATCTCATCCCCCACCCCACCTCATCCCATCAGACCCCATCCCGGCCCCGTCACAGTCGGTCTCGCAGCGGGCGTCTGACAGCAGCTGACAGTGACTGACAGTAGTTGACAGCAGCTGACAGCTTGACAGCAGGTGACAGACGGACTGGTGCGCCAGTATCGCTCCCGCAGAGACCGACGCGTCACAGACATCGACGCCAGCGTGTGTCACAGCGGGAGTACAGTGGGGCGCATTAGTCACGTGCTCGAACAGCCACCACGCCCGCCAGTACAGAGATGTAGGTGAGGTCGTCAGTAGAGTTGCCGGTTTCTCTCGCGAGTGGCCCGCTAGAGGTCAGGAGTAGAGCTGCCGGTTTATCTCGCGAGTGGCCCGCTACATAGGTCAGGGGTAAAGATGCCGGTTTCTGGGCCCACAGTAGCCTGCTCGATAGTTCCGTTTAAACAATTTGCAAGCTTCATTTCCTGAATTTTGACTTTTGCCCTCAGGCAACAACTTTTAAGTTTAACTGAAATCATCATTTAGGAAAATGCACGAGAGAGCTGTAGGTTGTTCTGGCAAGTAATGGCGTGCTTTCTTTTACACAGCTGACAAATAGACATGCATAAGAGATATTCACCAAGTAGGGTAGCTTCGAACAACACCACTTTCTCACATCATATCAAGTCAAACACACGTCTACAGCACGCATTTTTTCGGCCATTATAAACGGCGTGTTTCCCTCTCAGACATCAACACCTCCACTGTCACCTGTCCTCCCCGTGTCGACCTCCTGTCACTTCTAACCACCTTCCCGCACGCACAGGCCTCTCACACCATCCTCGTGCGTGCCCGAGAACGGGTTGCGTGCGACCCGCCCCCCGCCCCCCTTATCTACTCCCCCGAGGTCGACGCCGGGCGGTCACCAATTTATCATGGATAGCCATTCGGAACGTCTAATGCAAGTCAATTGGACGAGGAGGGCGCCCGGTCGCGGCGGGACGCTACAATACCGGCGCAGCGCTGACAAACGATCGGTGCCGCGCCACGATTCGTTAGCGCGCCACGATCGCCGCATTGTCCGCCGACGGGCGCCGTAATTGTCTTGTTTTCGAGGCAGGGGTAATGCATCGGTAGGAATAATCCATTGGAGTTTCGGTAATGGCGTCTCGGGCAATGGAGGAGGTGCTGGCGGGGTAACGTGCCGAGCCTGGGGTAACGCGGTGACTATTTCGCCTGAGGGCAACTAGGTAATGTAAGTTAATGGTTGGCTGTTGGCGCAGGGAAGAGTTTAATGAGGACAGAGTGGCGCCGACGATGGCTGTGTCCGCTGACGGCCGTGACGCCGTGACAAGAAAGGTGTCAAGGAAGAGGTGATACTTTTGACACATAAATACCGAGGTAGAGGTGCTACTTTGTAGACTTAACGGTACCGGAGTCCCACGTATCGGTCGTATTTTCAAGCTCGAAGACTGATTTAGTTGGTTGGCATCCGAAACTCATGAGAGCATGAGCGACATTTGTGAACATGAGCTTCCTAAGCTCGCGTCAGAAGCACTAGCGAGAACAGACATCACACTGTTTGGCCCCGTCTACCCGAATTCTGCGAAATTTCCGGACATATGTCGAAAGACGGGGTAGTGCGAACAGTATGGCGGATCGAGCAGCTGGTTGGCGACCAAAAAAGACTTGAACCACGCTATAAATTTTCAGTTGAACAAAGATGGCCAAACAATAACCTACGAAAGGCGGATTTCCAAAGCACAATTTAAACTAAACAACACGGATTGACTGAAACATTAAGTAATTTCACAGGAGGAAAACCTAGGAAAATCTGTCGGAAACACTGTAGTTTATCTACAACTATCTAAAATATGCATTTCAATCGTTAGGAATTCCTTGAATTTTGTATAATTTCCGCTGCCGAAAGCTCCAATCAGCATTTCAGCTCTGTTTTGCTTTTGGTATCAGAGTTTGTGAATCAATAGCTAACCTGAGAGGTGCTAGCTAGTTTTGGAAGAATGCATACCTAAATGGTATAAACTCACACAATAATTTTACAGACACCGAAGATGTGCTTGCAAAAATATGAGAAAACAATAAATATTTATGGCGTTTAATTCAATTCATTAAGTGATGTCATTTTGGACATATGTAATCATTATATGTAGGTCTCCCCATTGCCCATATACGCCGATAGCAACTCCTTCCAGTCTCCTAATTCGTTTGCCTCGCGTTTGAGAGCCGAGCGAAGCTTACAGAATACAGAACCGGAGACGATTTGGCGCCCGCTCGCCATTCTCGGGACAAATGTGACGCGGAGAGGCGTGAAATGGTTTCCCCGCTTGACTACATGCGGAAAAACAGACCCGGCATCCCTTCCATATGACGCTGGGGGTGCGTTCGCACTACGACAACTGTGACAAGCGACAAATCTGCCCACTTGCGCGTGTCGTTGCTACGCGTCTGGGACAGTTTGTCAAGCGTCGGGGCTTGACAAATGAACCCTAATGAAATTCAAGTCTCCGTTTCCCTCGTCTACCCCCCCCCCCCCCGTAACTCCCGGCCCCGCCCCCTCGCCGGCTCGTCGACTCGAGCAGGCGCTGCCGGCGGGCGGGAATAAATAACGTGCCGTCGGAGCTGTCCAGGCGTACGGTTATTAGTGTCTGCCCCATGGCCATTACTCACTGGTTAAATAACAAACACGCAGGGAGCAGGTCCGGGCCGTGCCATGGCGGTGTCGCTGTTTGGACCGGCCAACCCAGCGGGGGGAGGGGGTGGACTGTGGTCAAGGTCATGGGTGTTTCAGACGAGATGCGTGGCAAGCGGCGGTGCAATTTGATTAGGGAAAGGAGGTTGTGGCGGTAAACACGAAAATTGGACGAAGATCTTAACGAGGTGATATTGCATAACCGTTTAACTGAGGTTCAGACTTGAGGCCTGTGTCATATATTTCAGTGTACGGGTCATGGCTGCGCAGTGCGCAATGGTTCGGGCGGGCCAAAGCTGCCTTATCCAAACCAAACTGGAACACAAACAATTTTAGAGATCATACTAATACAAATGTCACGATATTGACATTATTAGTGACTTTGCAACAACGTCTTTGTGAACATAAGACATAACATCGTTCGCAACCTTAAAACTAGAACTTTGTGACTCGGTTTCTGACCAAGTGACATCTTATTACATTAGTCATTTCACACACCATTTTTCGATGCTTGTATCTGCACTACTAGCCTGAATACGCGACGTGACAGGCGTCTAGTGCGTGTCACACGCGCGTATTTCCATCAGAATAGCCCCGTTCGTCGACAGACGACCCCGACTGTCACGGATCCATCGACATGACTGAACGATAACACTGTCGATCGCTGATTAGCGTGTCAGCCATGAATATCTCATTTCACCGCCGACATTCCCGCCGCATTCGCCACACCGCGCCGCTCTCTTTGTGGCGCGTCGGGCGCGATTGTGGCGCAGTCAGCCCGCCCCGCGCCAGCCCACCACCCTACCCGCCGCCCCACCGCGCTGCGCCGCCCTCAAAGCGCCCTATCTCCGCCCCATCTCGGCTCGCCGCATCACCATGACAACAGCACGTCACACGCCCGGCCACCACGTCACGTGATTGATGACGTCACGGCCGGGTAACGAATCACGTAGCACGTTATCTCATTAGGCCCTGACGGCGGCTTCCTTTGTACCTGTCCGCCTGAAATACGATCGCTCAGATGGCCTGCCAGATCAACGACGTTTTTATGCAAATGGCCGGTAATTTTGTGGACGGTACGTTATTGAGGGGTGCTCGGCGGCTGGGGCGGCCGCCGCCGTATAATTTCCACCGGCCGAGCAGTGCTCATTAACGGAACGGAAAGGGAAATTTAATAGAGATCTGACGGCCGGCCCGCCCCCCTCGTGATGGGGGTGACAGGGGGTGGTTAGGACCAGCAGCGGCGCCTGTCAACAGCAGAGGAGGCGCGTGATTGGTTGACGGCTCATCTGACCCTGCTGACCCGGACGGCGGCCGGCGCGCGGTGGGGTCAAAGGTCACCGCTCGCTGGGAGTGGGAGATGTGTGTACGTCGTCAGTGAGAAGACGTGCTAATGATGGATGTTAGTGGGGAAGCGATGGACGATCTCGTCCCGAAAGTTTGAAGCACCGCGTACCAAATGAGAGGTGTCATGTGATTATGGGGATATCCAGGGGGCATCGGGAAATGCCCTTAAACATTTGAAATCAGTCAGACATTGCCACATTCTCCGATTCATAAAAAACTATAAGCAACTTTTACCGAGGAAAGTTTGTTTTAAATCAATTCTTAAAGGGAATGTTTCACCTTTCTGAAAGTTGTCAAATGTACGCCGCTTGTGGTGCAAAATATGAAGTAATTGCTG
>JARFNR010107723.1:1701-14283 GCA_030323935.1 Semibalanus cariosus
CTCAGGGCCTGACACAGAATGACACACTGCCTCAGGGACTGACACAGAATGACGCACTGTATGACTTTGTCGCAGGGTCTGACTAATGCGAAGCTGCGGGATGAGATCCTGTGCCAGCTGTGTAACCAGACGTGGAAGAACGAAAACGAAGCCAACGCCGAGCGAGGCTGGCTGCTGATGTCCAACTGTCTGTCCGTGTTCCCACCCAGCGACAATCTCTACAAGTACCTGCTCAAGTGAGTTTTACTGCGGGACGCAAAATGACTTAGCTGTCGGCACAAAACAAACGTAAATATTGAGTGCGTCGGGGATGGACGGTGTCTGCTTCTGGAAGAAAGGGTATTTTGTTGCTTGATTCGAATAAAGTTGCCAAGTTGGTTAGTCCATCCTGACGTAGGATACGGTCGTTTGCCGAGTTTGTAAACTGTGATTTAGGGCTATTTACATCGTTCCACGATAGTGCTATCGTCACAATGCAATATTTCGATTCGTTTGTTACGCTTTGACCTGTTGCAACAGTTACACAAGCAAGGTACCTCAAGTATGGCAGATTCAAATACAAGTTTCGGATTAATTTAAATAGATGAACATTTGATTTTGTTTATGTTTTATTGTTGCTAGACGACATCAATGCATGAATGATTTCAGTAATGAAACTTATGGTGACATTTTTATATTGTAGTCGTCCGTTATACATATTATCTTGCTATACCGACACAACACAACCTGACTCTGACCCTTCACCGGATGTCATTGCAGATACGTCTCCGACCACGGCCAGAACGGCTATGCGGCCGACTGCCAAAAGAAGTTACTGCGGTCACCGCCAGATGGCAGACTGAGTCGCGTCTACCCGCCCACACTGCTCGAGTGGAGGTCAGTGTCCCTACCTACAGTGATGGAGTGGCATTGTCTCTATCTGGCTTGCCGTCTGTGTGCGTGTGGTTTACTCGCCCGTTCCTGTCCGTCCAGTTTGTGTTGTTGTTGTTGTTGTTGTTGCTGTGTGTTTGCAAAGCACATATAGATAAGCAAATCAGAGTTCCGATACTAACTAGGTATAAATATCACCGATGAACTCAAACACTACACTCCACCACTAACTTTACTCCTCCGTTACTTTGATTAAATCTCTATTTTAATTTCATCCTTCTGACACTGACTCCATTCTAACTCCATCTTTCTGACTCTGATTCCCTTCTATCTCCATCCTTTTGACTCTGACTCCATTCTATCTCAATCCTTCTGACTCTAACTCCATTTTAACTCCATCTATCTTACTCTAACTCCGTTGACAGGTGTAACCGTAAGAAGCAGCAGATGGCTCTGGAGGTGTCCTGTGCCGATGGACACACCTGCTTCGCCCCGGTCGACTCCTGGACCACAGGAGAGGAGCTCGCCGCTTACGTCCTCGAAAGTGAGTCACAGGGAGTGATGCACAGGGGAAAAGGCGTAACAAATTCACAAATTTCCCTCAAAAAGTTATTAGTCTGAGTTATGTTTTGTTCAGTAATCATACTTCTCCTAGTAGGAGGTGCCGAAACCAATATACAAATCGCTACCGCAAAGCAGTTGTTTTGATATTATATCAGCGTTAACGCCATTTGTCCATAACGCTGCACCCGTACAGTACAGCTCAGACTCAGGATCAGGCTGGTAAAATCACCCCATCCATCAAAAGACCTTGACCTGACCTGTGCCCGGTCCGGCCATGGCATCGGCAGCACATTCGGCTGGACAGCGCAGATTACTGACCTCGACCTAAACTTGACCCCGTTTCCGGTCAGGCCACGGCATCGGCAACACATTCGGCTGGACGGCGCAGATGACTGACCTTGACCTTGACCTTGACCTGACCTTGACCCCGTGCCCGGTCAGACCGTGGGATCGGCAACACGTTCGGCTGGACGGCGCAGATGACGGATGAAGGAGACCTCTATGAGCTGAGCGGCAACGACTACGTCATGGACGTGATCGGCGAGACGGAGCTGCCGCCCGGCTTCCCCGCCGGCAGGAGTGGCTTCATAGTCAGCGAGCGCGCCAGAAGCGGATCTAGGAAGGTATGTCAGGGGGAACAGAGGCGGGTCAGGGAGATGGGTAAGGGGGCGATCAGAGGCGGGTCCAGAGAGGGAGGTTAGGGGTGAACCAGAGGCGGGTCCAGGAAGGTATGTCAGGGGGTGACCATAAGCGGGTACAGGAAGGTAGGTTAGGGGGGACATAGGCGGGTAAAGGAAGGTATGTCAGGGGGAACAGAGGCGGACCCAGGAAGGTATGTCAGGGGGAACAGAGGTGGATCCAGGAAGGTATGTCAGGGGGTAATCAGAGGCGGATCTAGGAAGGGAGCTCAAGGATACCAGAGGCGGATAAAGTGAAGTAGACCAGGGGTGGGCAAGAAGCGGATCTAGCAATGTGGGTCAGGGGTGGACCGGCACCGGATGTGGGAAGGCTGGCCAGGAGGCACCTTGGTTGGAGAGTATTTGGCATGACTTACTCAGTGTATATACGAATCAAGCAATGTTGCACGCAGATGACAATCCAGAACGATAGCCTTTTATGCCAGACTGTCTATGCCCACACGAAGTGACCCGCTGACCTCTGTGACCCGCTAACCTCTGACCGGTCAGATCACTCCAACCATGTCACCGGACTTCGTGGACGGACGCTCGGGGTCACCACAGAGGTCACCGGCAGCTCATCTGTCCTACCAGGTCAGATCAGTGCAGCCAACGTCGGAGGTTTAATGATTCACCATTCAACTGGTTTAAGGTCGCCTGATAGTGTCTCCGGCTGAATCACAGACGCTTGCCTGTGCTGAATCACAGGCCTCGACGCTGTAATGAAGCTATGCGAACTGCAGTTGCGAAGTTCAAGTTACTTTCCATTGTGACAAGAATATCTATAAATCTGATTCAGTACTGACTTTATGGCATGCATTGCGATTCTGATATTTACCTCATTTTACCACTTGTTTGCTTAGATCATACTTTTATTGGTAACACTTCTTCGCATGCTCGGAACATACGCACGGCAACGTTTGCATGACTCACGGACACTTCCCAAACATACCCTGCACTTGTTTGTGTGCATCGATTGTACGTGCCAGTGCAATTTGTGCAATTTGTCTACCTAATGAACACAACGCAGTACTCCTAGTGCACTAACAGCGGCACTATTTTCTTCAGCGGATGCACTCCATGGACCTGCCGCCTTCACCTCCTCCGCCCCGCAAAGAATCTATTAATAGTATGAGTCAGCTCTATGCCAAGGTACATCTCGTCTTCTATTTCAACTGTGTATTCTTCTCGCATGCTACTTCTCACTTTTGCAATATTTGCGGATCTTTGATCAACACCAAAAGGCCACACATCGCAATATCTTTAAAAAAATAACGATTATTTCCTTCAAGTTTTCCGCCTTTTACTGCTTCAGTTCTTCACATTTATCCTTGAATGGATACGATAGTGGTGACTTGAACGTAACTGTCGGTTTGATTTTATCTGCTTGCCTTACTGTATTACATTTGTTACGTCACACAAACATTCGCATGATTCTTTTATCTAACGTTCACTTCTCAAGCATGCTTCATTTTCGGTCAGCCGAGAGTACCATACCACACGAACCAATGATGTTCGTTCTGGTGAGCTGTTAGCCAATGACGTTCAATTTGCTGAGCTGTGATTGGCTGCCGCAGCCGTTACGTCAGCAGCTGAGGGAGGATCAGCGCCGCACCTCGGCCCAAAGCGGACCCTACACTGATGACGCCACCGGAGGCCGCAACAAGAGCCGCAGTCTCGACAACCTGCTCGATGACGTAAGCATCAACAAGGTCATTCGCCAGTTTGTCAACAAGTACAGTTCGCTTTTTAGTTCAGTTGGTCAGAACAGAACACGCAGCACACAATTCAGTTAGGTACCTGTTGCTCCTATGCATATGTCCACTTTTATTTTATGACGTCTTCTTTTCTGGAAGAAAGTATTTAACACTTTCATAGCTACTTGTCATTATTTCATTAAAAAATGTACTACTAGCATGGAGAGTAAATGATAATTGAACTTCGAACATTCTACTTTTCGTTGAGAACTATGCATACCTCGCCACCCAGCGGTGACCTAATATAACTCTGTATCCGACTGATGACCTCCGGCTGTATGGCCGCAGGGTGACCGAGGAGCCCACGGGGCACCTCACTCTCGCGTCGACCAGCTGGGTCTGTCGGCGTCCCGGCTCAACGAGAGATACCACTCCGCTGACGTCATCTCCGACCCTGCCGCCGCCTGGAACAAGCACGGACTCAGCGAGAGCGCGCTCAACGACAGGTCAGCAGCGGTGGTGGTAACTGTTAGTTATGAGGGACGAACATAGATGGCCCTAGTTATTTCCTGTGTAATTGGGATGTCCGATGTACTAAGCGCTAAATGTGCAGGCGGTGTGGAAAGTGGTGTTATTTAGGAAAAGTGTGCGATCAGTCATGATCGTTTTATGGAAAAGTCACCTCTAAATTTTTAAATTCAGTTCATATAAAAAATATTTGATAGCGCATATATTGGTACGTGTCATTTCTTAACAAATTCAAATATAATGTTTCTGAACGACTTAGGTACACAATGCATAAATCCGGTTTCATTTCATGGACTTCTCTCTCCCATCCAATACTTATTCTTTTCGTCTATTTTTGTTTGTCTTTGGGGACACTATGATGTTGTTACGCCAATTCGGTAGACCAGTTTCGGAAACCAGCTAACCTCGCTCCTCCGCGGTATTCAGGTATTTCGTGCCGAAGGGGACCAAAATGGCGGCGTCACCGGGCGACGACCACGACGGTAGCCGGCACGAAGATCAGTTCGAAAAGAAGCAGAAGACGGACAGAAGATACTCCTCCGACACTGGATACAGGAAGCTTGAGGCTTACAACAGGTGATCATACGGCAGCTGCGTGCAAACCCTTATATGCACCTTCTTTCGTTCCCTTTTCCTTTTTTGACAGCTTTTCTTGCAGGCGGGTAAACCGAAACACATTATTGGCAAACAGGTATCACGTATGCACTTTCGCCTTCTGTTTGTCATGTATGATAGACTTCGATTGAGGTCTTATTCTTCCAATCACTTTATTGTTGCACTGATGCTTATACGTAACAGTTGACTGTTGGTTGCAGAATGTAATTAGAAAACATGCACATCCACCTATTTTGCGAAAGTTGTGTCATATCTATTTTAGTCTTATCTTCCTTGATATTTAGCCTATTATCTTTTGCACAACCTTCATCTGTGCTCACTTCAAATGAAATCTAGAACGATATGGGGTTGGTATTCATTCTTCATTGAAGATGTTGGTACGGAATCATTGTGTGTTGGTGTCTTATTAGTCTTTTAGTGCATGCAATCCCTTGTAGTGAAAACGAACTTTGACCACCTCAATTAGCGTAACTAGAATAGCCGTAGCTTGTTTCTGTCTTCACCCCAACTTTAATCTTACTTTTCTCCACGTTGCGTCGCACTGTCCACTGCGTGTTCGGTGATTGGTGCATGCTCTGAGCGTTACGTTGTTGGTGAACGGTCAGGGTGGACGAGTTTGGTGACCCGGTGGACGATTCCTTCACCGGTGGCGAGTCTCCGCCGTACGGAGACGACATAGACCTCGGCAGGTCTCCACGGAGCGGCAGGTACAGACAAATATCATCAGCAGTCCATACGCATAGCATCAGCAGTCGATACGCATGTGACCTTAACTTCCTCCACTCACATGCATACTCACTCAGCGGCTGCCGCTACATTATTAGAACCAGTGGTCTGTACAGAAATACGGGTACGGGTTTGCTTTGACGCTCCAATAAAATGCTAATCGTAGGTAGAATGGCTAGAAAGCGTTACTTTTTTTAAACAAATCTGTGGAGTACTTTATCCTAGTATGCAAGTGTTTATCTTACCGTTCTCTCATAGCAATGCCAATTAAATATGTGATTACAGGTCTTTGATAGTCATTGAGCGCCTGTAAACGTAAAGCGACACATTTAGATACGTAAGATCAGCCGTAATACGCTGTCGCTAAATAGGTATTTTCATTGTCGCCTATGTGGGTCATGTCAACACATAAATATCCCCATACAGTATATATTTTGTCAACATGAATTTGGTACCTGCGTGACGTAGCTGCTTCTAAGCCCGCAATTCGTGCACTAAGCTAGAAACAGTGACGCGGGTCTAGCCTGATTGTTGCGTTTTGCTCTCCTGACGTCACACCACTGTTCAGGTACGTCAAGAGTCAGAACGCCGGGAAGAGGGGCGGCCAGAGCTCATCACGTGCCTACATTGAGAGTCGCATGACGTCAGAGAAGGACTACCACGTGCGCAGCTCGGCCATGTCCGACACCAGCGAGGCGCCATCTTTGGGTGAGTCTATTACCTATCCACGTGGGGAGGGACGCAATCGAACACTGTAAGGCATCATCTGTGGGTGAGTCCATAATCCGCCAGAGGGAGGAATGCTGCCAAAAACTGTGTGAACCGATAGTGCGTAGTTTGATTTTCGTTATTATACGGAATTGCTTCAATCCGTGGTCGACTAAATGGATTGCATGCGGACTTAACCTACATATTTTGCGGGCAAAGCTGGCTGGATAGGTAACACTACGATTCCGTTGACTGGAAGGTGTATGACAAAATTTATTTATTTCCGTGCAAGCATACTCCACTACCTACCATGCCTTATATGTCAGTTTACTAATATAATAATGCATTTGTATTCATTGACCTGCGAACTCCGAAAGGTTCTCCATACGAACATCTCAGCCAACTTCCGTCATGTACCTATGCGACACCGATCCGAAAATCACCCACGCCGTTTCTCCTCCGCAGCATCACACGTCAGACGTGTGCGTGTGCCATCACAAGCCAGTGACATGGACCAGTTCGTGGACGCCCTCTTCATTCCGGCACTGGAGGGCAACCTGGACGAGCTCTCAGACGCCCGCTCTTTGGCCGCGTCCATCAAAGGTGGCGGGGGAGCCCGCAAGATGGACGAGTCCACTCCGACTGGAAAGGAGGCCGGAGCAGTCGCTGATGAGCTGGAGGGAGGCGGCAGCGATACAGAGTCTGAGCTAGAGGAGCTTAGTTCGTCGGTAGATTTCTTCAGGTGAGGTCTGAGGAACGTATTACGTAACGTGAACATAAATCGATTACAGCACATCATTGTCTTCCAATGTTTGCAATCAGTTTACTTCGCTTCCGAGACAAACATAAAAACAAATCGTCACTGTAACCCTTACTAAATACACACCACCGAGCAGCCCAAACCACTCATCGACGAACTTTCGAAAGGATACGCTACGTATACTGTACTCCCCTCCGTCCGGACTTGGACTGTTCCATGCCAGCTGACGCCGGGTCGCCGCCAGGTGTCGCCGTGACTCGCTGCGTCGTCGGGCGGTGGTGACGCAGCAGAACGTAGACCGGTACCTGGAGGACACTTGTGGCCCCGTCAGTCCCAGTCTGGCGGCCCTGACTGAATCTGTCTCTCTAGCTCACGCTATCAAAGGTGAGTCCAACGCACTATAGCTCACTGGCAATGTGGCTTTGTCGTCGTTTTGTATCGTACGGCATATTGTTTTATACCGTATTATTGATAACCTAATACATGGTATTATATCGTATGATCTTCGATAATACAATTTATATTATGCTATATTCGTTTGGTTTCACTGGGGCATCAGAAGTCATCTTTTTCCACATTACACGTCACCCGCCGTTGGTCGTCAGAAGGAATCCAGCAGTGGGGAGTAGTGATCAAATGATCAGTCGGCCAATCGCGTTACAGGCGGGGTGGAGCCAGGAACCCCAACAGCCAATGCGCAGCGGGGACAGTTCGTGTTCCAACCAATCGCAGGCTCCGGCATGATGTCGCCTCCGCCAATGATGATGCCCGGGGGCATGCCCTATTTCTCACCCCAAGGTCAGTATTGAAGCTTTATACAATTGCAACCAGATAATATATCATCGGCACATATGCCTATCGATCTCTTCTACACCTCTGTCTAGAACGATTCTCTCGACACTCTTTTAGGTTTTTCTTATTTAGGTTTTTATGCCAGCTTTGCGTGCATACATGCCTTCGTTCTTTACATGCTGAGAAAGGCACCCTTTCAACATCGAAACATCGCTCGTATAATAATGTCTACTCATTGTCTTCGCATTTCACCTGGCAATATGCTGCTAACATGAATGTCTACGCATTAGGTGTGTGCATTTTGCAACCTCTTATTTCCTATCATGCAGCTCGAATTTTGCTTCTATTTGTTTGCTTGTGTTCGTTCTTGCTTTTGCTCCATAGTTATGACATAGCCACTTATACCGTAGCACGCTAGTGTCTTCCATAGATGTGTCTCTATATTTGCACCTTTCGTTTCATCAATACATGCTATTACTAAACACTCAGCACCGCTTCGTTATATAGTTGACTGCATTGCTTGCCTATGTAGTCACGTTACAGCTGGCACATCTTTCAAAATAGATATCTCCACATTCTTTGCACTCTTTGCCCTCCCAGTCAGAGCAGCTCCTTGCATTTTGCACATCCACGCACTCACATCTCCCCCGACTGCCAGGGCCCATGCTCGGGCCAGCTACGTCACCCGAGCTCAACCAATCGTTCGGCGAGCGGGGCGTGACGTCACCGACTCTGAGCGCCGGGCGGGAGGGTGCCACCTCCCCTGCCCAGGTCCAGTACGTGCCTATGCCAATGTACGGCATGCAAGGTGGGTAGCGTTGACGGCGACTGCAGCACGCATGCGCGCTGTGGGAATCTTTAGGCGGGGGTTATCGGTGGAAGTTTGATGTGTGTAATTGTGTGCTGCGTGACATTTGACGTTACTTTTGGTATGGGTAAGGAGGAGGACGTTTCGGCTCGCCCATTTGGCGTTAATGACATTCAGTGACATGCAGGTATGGGTCTAACGGGTTTGTAAATTTGCATTAAGCAGTTTCGAGTAACGCGTTGACATTGACGTTGCCTGACCAGTGACCATACCGGTACCTACTTGGTCTTTTAAGTGATAATTGTATCTGTCTATAGACTTCTTCACCAGCTGTGCTATGCCTTCCCATAGACGAGTCTATCACATTTATTCCATACTCTGGACTTTTGATGTCATCTGGGTTGAAAGAGCGGAGCTGCGTGCGAGCTAAGCCGAGGGGACGTGAGCTTCGGTCATCTTCAGTGACTTGTCGCCTCCGTTTATAGGCTTCAGTCTGCCCAACCTGCCGATGTACGGAGCAGCGGGTATGCCGCCTCCACCAGCGCCATCTGACGGCTCGGCCGCCACATCAGCTGCACCTGATCAGCAACAGATGGCGTCCTACCAGCAAATGTTCATGCAGTCGGCGCTGGCGCAGAACATGCAGATCCAGCAGCAGCTGTTCAGCCAGAACCAGGCGCTGGCTCAGATGCTGCAGGCGGCCAGCACGCCTCAGGTGTGTTACCATGGCAACTGATACCGTACAGCTGACACTATTGGTACCGAAGCTTTCTAAGGTTAACGCCAGGTGGACGGCAGGGGTGTAACTACTAACTAGGAGCTTATTGAGGATAAACTAAGAATGCTTGCTATTGCTTACATGGCTGGAGTCATTCCATTGCAAAACTGAGGACGCGTCTTGCTATCTTTCTTTCCCAGCCTGGGTGCCTCTGTAGTAAGAATGGTGTTCCGGTTTAAGCTATAAAGCAAATTACATCCCCCATGAAGATGTATTAACTAATGTATCGAGTCAAATACATAACGCCTCAAGCTATGACTGAAAATGATATGCATGCAAAAAGCTCAAAGGAAACCAACACCCATATATTTTCCTCTTGGAAGATTGTCTCATTGCACGAGTGGAGGGGAACGATAAAGAAACATGGCCTCTTTTGACTATTCTCTTGTTGAATCTAAATCGTGCTTCTATTCATTTTAATTTCCGTTAGACATTGTCTTTTATAATAAATGATTGTTCTTGACAGACCTTTGGTGTTCGTATATAATTTCATTTCTCTCGCGGGTACCGAAGTTTCAGTGGTGAAGGAATGGACGTGGTCTGCTTGATAACGCTTAATAACGACTAACATCTACTGCTGGCGGCGCTTGTCACTGAGAGCATTGGTGTGCTAACCCTAACAATCTGCGTGCTTGCAGCAACAACAACAGCTCGAATATCTTGTAGATCTCCGAAAACCGGTGCGACAGTTAGTGAATACATTTGATGGCAAGCAACAGCAGGTACGCTTAATGTGAGCTATACCAGCACCATGGCTGCACATAAAGAGCTTTTCGTCCATATAATGCCTGCATTTAATGATCATATTCCAGTGTTCATATTTTCGTATCGGCATTGCAATACCGGAAAGAGCGAATATTGTTTCTGGGGAATTGCATACTTTGATTCACACTGATGCTTGTATTGACATTCCTTTTACGTTGACACAGACACTTCGCGTAAAACAGCACCTCCCGGCGTAACAAATACGCGCTCTGGTCTAGAACCTGTTTTATACGACCTACCTCACAAATTAAAATAATATGTAAGCCTGAGCGCCATCCAGAACCAGTCTTCAATGGGTGCTACATAACTGAAGAAGTTGGGGTGCCCCTAAACCATACAACACCACCACCACAGTCTTCGATCCCAGTTCTCTAACATCGCGTCCATCTTCCTCGGCACAGGAGACGCAGACACCGCAGAGCAGGAGGCCCGACTCCAGGGCGACTCGAGAGGGCAGCTACGACCCGTCACCGACAGCTGGAGGCAGCGAGAGGAAACGAAGCACCACATCACAGGACAGGGTAACGTCCCCCTCAGTTTCCAGGCTCGGGAAACGCTCCCAACCCAGCGCCAACCCGAGCCGCTCAGCTGTCAGCGGTTTGTATGCCCTGAACGCTTGTGCTTTATTAAGGGATAACAACTGGTGTGCAAGATTCGCTGCAGTAACGCCAGACAGTGTTTCGCTTTCAGCTGCAGATGGTCGATATGGCACAAGACGGTCGCGTTAAGCGCTTTGTCGCTAGGATGTTGCCAACGCAAGGCTTTGTGTTGATACGTGTATATTGTCGTTGGCGTGGTTGAGAGGAAGTAACTGATGAATAACACTAACATTTAGCCAATTAATATGAGGGCTCTCATCCGGCAATTCCATTCTTCCCACATGCCTCGAACTGTATAAATTTTGACAAAAGCTGATGCTGTGATAAAAACCATTGCAAGTGTCCTGCTGCAGCCCTCGTCTACCTCCCAGCATCATGGTGCTGCACATTTCACAGTCCTTTGAAAACTTATAAAACCAAAACTACTACGATGCATACACACTATGTCATTTTTAAGTCAATTTTCCACTATTTTTTCTTCCGATATATACCTTTAACCACCTCATTTGTATCCGTCAACCCTTGCCTCTCTCTTTATTCATTCAATATATCCACTTATCCACGCCATCGTCTACACATTCACGCCATCTACCCACTAGCACACGTCCTGCTCTACCTAAATAAACCACATGTTCACTAACCCACGCCTTGGTTTTCCTATCCAAACCATCCCTCCACTAACTGGCATCCCGATCTCTCGTCAGTCGGGTATTCCGCCGCCGCCGCCGATGGCCATGACCCCTGAAGAGATGGCCGCTTTCATGGACCCTTCCTACTCTCGTGCGAACACCGTGCGCATCGGAAAGTGGCGCTGGCCACCGCCCAAGGGCGAGGCCCCCAGCGCTGCTGACTTCATGCAATTCAAGCTGCAGTCGCAGCACCGCAAACTGAGCAGCGGCCAGAAGGTGGGTGCTGCCATCTCTCGGACAACCGCAGAAGCTGAACTTCGCGGCTGGGGTTAGATGGAGGAACAAGATGGATTGTTTATTGGGGAGATTTAAGGATGGTTCCATGTGTTTTGGATTCGGATATATTTCCGTGTTTGTTTTTATCGGAGGAAACAAAGCAGAATATTATGTTGCGTACATATGGGTGGTTCCATGGATTTCGGATCTCTAAATACCAAACATCCTCGGTGGCATCCTTTATGGATATAGAATGCTGTTAACATCTTATCGCATCGAACTAAGCTCATTGCTTTTCATTGTTATTGGAATGCTATTTCAAACTTGTGTTTAGTGCCTTGTTGAAGATATCGTGAGCTTTCATATATATCATATATGTTTGATCTTCATGTGCCTTTCCTTCCTTTTCTTGACGCATTCTGTAATATTTTATCACATGATTACATTGTTTTCCCTACATTCATCAAAAATAAATTAACATTCCTGGTGCCAATAACATTTCCAAGAGAGGACTTGCATGAGGATCACGACATTCAGTAGTAGTTTTGAATCATATCACCCACACCGATCACTGTATGAGTCAACGCAAACCAGAAGCGTGCCGCTCATATGTGCACATTTTTGAATGCTTTCGCTTATTAACCTGACCTTCGTATGACTATGTATTGTGTCGACGCAACTGCATGACGAAACTAAAACCACAATACTTGTTCACCCTAATAATAACTGCTATTGGTCAGTCAGGCATGCCAGTTACTATCACGAAATGACCGCTTAATTTGTTTGTTTC
>JARFNR010108834.1:0-14263 GCA_030323935.1 Semibalanus cariosus
TGCACGCGTAAGGAAGTAGATCCGAATAATTGGGATAACGCTACCTCAAATCTAGGGAAATTTCGGCCGGTAAAGCTGAAATATATTCCGTGGAAGCAATTCCGCGGAATATATTTATTGCTATGTAAACAGGCCTAATGAGACGTTGTCCAGCAATGCCATAGGAGCAGCATCCATTAATGCACGTGGAGCTTTTCGGAATTTGGTTAAATTGTTTAATCGAAGTCAAGGCCGTTCCAGTCGCATTATAACGTTATGCCGGTAGTTATCTCACTTTGTATATCATATCAATTCATCAATGAGTTACACTTGAGCTACACACACACACACACACACACACACACACACACACACACACACACACACACACACACACACACACACACAGCCTTAATATCTGTGGCGCACATGATTCTCAAGAGAAGTGCTGGAATAGTGTATTAGCGTTTTATACGTTCCAGAATTTGGTATGGTTATGGAGCAATCTGTCGAGAATCCGGCTTATACAATTTATTGCATGTGATGTAATATAAATTGAAGGTTGTCTGCTATACGAAGCCATGGAGTTCAACAGACGGATAGATACGACTTTCGTCGGAATGGAGGGCGTGCACGTGGTGTCTAACCTTCTTCACTGTTCGGCCCGCGTGCGAGACGCCGTCTTCTTCATCCCCGGCCCCGACTTCGCCCACAATCCGTACAGTCTGCGGCCGACACCGGACCGCTCCCTCTGCCGGTCCAGCTCTGAGCACTGGATGATGTACCCGGGAGGCTTCCTGCATGTGCGTGCAGACGGAATCAGCGAGAAGCTCAACGCCTGGGAATGGGTGCGCGAGGCCGGTGTGTACTCTCGTCTGATACGGCTAAACTTTTTTCGCACGCTACGACTGCGCAAGGCGTTCTGCGCGTGGCTGTCGTCGGCTCGCGCACACGCGTTCGACCGCAGCCGGCGGCGGGTGGGTGAGGGACTGCGTTTCCAGGCGCCGTACATGAGCGTCCTAACGACGGGTCTGGCCGAGCTGCGGCTGGCGCTGGACGAACTCTGTGTGATACCGGCCGACTTGTCGGGCGGAGTGTTCGCTGCGGAGACGCTGGTCGCCACCGGGCGCGAGCTGACGAAGGCGGCGGTGCGGCAGGCGCGGCGGGCCATCCACCTGTTGCTCGAGCACCTGCACCAACTGTGCAGACAGATGGTGAATGACCTGGGGCGAGCCTGGCGCCATCTACACCAGGAGCACTGTCCCAGCACATACGACAGCCCGGTGCTGGGGCTGGCCCGCGGCCGCGTGGCGCACCTGAGGAGCCGCGTAGCGCGCTGCCGCCGGCTGGAGTCCCTGCTGCCGGTGTTCCTCCGACTGCTGGCCGGACTGGTGCTGGGCCATGCGGCCGCCAGTCTGTCGGGACTGCTGGAGCCGCTGCGGAGTCGTCTCTCGGGCAGCCGGGCGCCACTGCTGCTGGTGGGGCTGGAGGTGGCAGAGGCGGACCAGCCGGCGACAGAGGGCAGCGGGGACACCGTCAGCACGGCGCAGCCTCAGCTGCTCACCCGGCCGAACCGCGCGCACGCTGAAGCCAGACTGCGAGAGTTGGTGAGCGGTGCCGCCTGCACTTTCAAGCTGGGCGCTGAGAGGGAGCTGCAGTCGCGGCCGGAAACCTGGGCCAGCCGCCAGCCGGATACGTTCCGCAGCGCACTGGCCGACGAACGGGTGCATGCAAACGAGGTGCGCTTCATACACGTCCTGCGAGACGCTTCATGGGCCTCCATCGAGCAGCAAAGAAGTCTGACCGCGCTCCTGTCCAGCGCCATGGCGCAAGACTTTGCAGCTGTCAACATCTTCATTGAGAGCAACGCATGGATCCTGGAGGCGTTCCATCACTGCGGCATTAACACGTCTCGGCCGACCAAGCCGCCAGCACGGCTGACGGATACTATCGCCGAGTTGAAGCAGATGATCGTGTGGCAAAGCCAGCTGGACGTGCTGCCGTCGCAGCTGTGTGCAGGTCTGCTGCAGGTGTCGGTGGCCGGTGTGCGCCACAAGCTGACGGTCAGCGTGCAGCGGCGCACCGCCTGGCTGCTGTGCCAGGTGACTGACGCCGTGGACCGAGTCCGTGCAGACATGCGGAAGGTGATGAGGGAGATACCGGCCGAGTTCAGCGGCGACGAGGCACGGCTCTCGCGCTGGTACTACCGCGTCACTAGCCTGATTCGACACACGTGGAGCCGGTTCGAGTCGGTGGGAACGGCGCTGCGCTGTCTGACGCTGCTGCGGCACGCTAACTGGCAGGACGGGCAGAACGGCACCGCGACACTGCTCGACCAGCTGGAGCGTGCCAACCAGAGGCTCACCGACGACTGGACCACCTACCTGAGCACTCTCTACACCCGACACAGCTCGCTGCTGGCCAGACTGGATCAGCGCATCCCGGACGCCCACCGCTTCTACGAGCATGCGCTGGGCGCCGCTGAGTCGGTGCGGCGGCAGGCTGACCAGCTGCCGCGCTGGCTGGGCCCCTCGGACGTCGTCATGAAGGCGCTGATTCCCGGCTTTGACGTGGAGATGGCGGAGCGGCTGGACCGGCGGATCGGCCAGCTTCTGGAGGACGTGACGCAGCTGACACAGCTGAGGGCGCAGCTGGACCGCGTCATGGACGAGGTGGACGAGGCCGAGCGCGTTATCCGGCTGCTCTTCCACCGCACCGTGGAGTCGCGGACGGCTCGGCGCACCTATCGGCGCGTCTCGGAGAAGGTGGCCGTCTGGACGTCACTGCGCGACCTGCTGGCTCTGGCGCGCCTCTGGCTGACGGACATGCGCAACAGCGAGCTGCGCGCGCTGCTTACCAGCGACATGAATGCCTGGCAGCTGCGGCGGCGTCACTTCATCTCGGACGTGGCCGCCGAGCGGCTGTCGGTGCGCTTCTGGCGTGACCGCATGGGGGAGTTGCGCCGACTGGTGGTGATGATGGAGGCCGTGCAGGGCGAGGGCACCACCGGCGACAACTGGTCGCCGATCGTCGGCAGGATGCGCTACCTGATGGCCGACCGGAAGACTGACGCCGATGCAGCGTCATGCGAGACTGACGCCGACGGCACCGACACCACTGCCGACCAGCAGCAGCAGCAGCAGCGGTGGCAGCAACAACGAGAAATGCAGCAGCAAGAGCAAGACACAGAGGAAGGAGAACACCAGGAGCAAGATATTACTCAAGAAGAGAAACAGCAAGAGCAATACACAGCGGAAGAAAATAAGCAGCAAAAGGAAGAAACAGTGGAAGACGAGAAACACCAGAAGACGCTGACACAGCATGTCAGCGTTATTTACGAACAGGTCAGCCGCAATCAGAAGAGCTTCTCCGCCAAGGAGCTGGTAGAGACAATGGACGCCAAACTGGACGCCATGGCTTTCACCATGCAGCGCTACGTTCCCGACTTCATCGTAGCCAAAGGCATACTGATGGACGACGTGGTGTACACGGTCAGCGACGGCGCCCGCTTTGAGACTGAGGTGATGTTTCAGATGTCGGCGCTGCGGGCCGTCACCGACTGGAACCTGACCAGTTCCTGGTGGCGGCCCGTGTTGGCTACCAACGAGCGCTGGGAGCGCGCCGCCCTGCTGGTCCGCCGGCTGGTCGGTCTCCAGCGGCACTGGATGCGCCTGCACCAGCTGGTAGCCACGGGCGTGGCTGACGCGCCACCGGCGTTCGCGCAGCTGTCGGCCACCTACTGCGGGCTGACGGGCCGGCTGCAGCGTGAGCCACGACTCTGCGCGCACGACTTCAGCCAGCTGCTGACCGAGCTGCGCGCCGCCGACGGCTTGGTGTCCAAGTGTGTGTCGGCGGCCGGCGCTGGTGTGGAGCAGGTGGTGCGCGGCCAGCAGCGCTGGTCGGACGGCCAGGGCGTGCCGGCCGTACTGTCGGGGGACATGGAGCGTCAGCTGCGCGTACAGGCCGAGCAGGAGGGCCTGGTGCTGCACAGCGGCCAGCTGGAATGGCTGGTAGCGCTGCACGGCCAGCTGACTCGCCGCCGCGTCGCCGTGGTTGCTGGAGAGCCGGGAGCCGGAAAGTCCTCTCTCCTGGGTCTGCTGCAAGCAGCCAAGCAGCAGATCCTGTCAGGATCCGTGGACGACATGTATATGGCCAGCGGAGCGGCGCGTGTCATCGAACGCGTGCTGGTGGGGCCGCGTTCTCTGGAGCGGTTGGTGAGCTCGGCCCGTCTGATGGGCACCCTGCCCATGGTCGAGGAGTGGCTCATCATCGACCACGACTGGCCGGCTCTGGACGAGCTGCTGGAGGCGCTGATGCCGGTAGTGGAGCAGAACGAAAACTTGGTGCTGGTGCTGGAGACGACGCAGCTGGACCAGCTCGGGCCCAGTGACCTGCGCGTGCCCTGGTTCTCACTCTCGCCGCACAAGCTCTCCTGGCGGATGCTGGCGAGCGCCTGGTTCGAGCAGGTGTCAAAAACAACGTTATACCGATTTGAGCTGGAGACGCTGAAGCAGCTCACCGAACGGCTGTTTCCCGACATGCTGGTGTTTCTGAGCCAGCATCACACGACACTGGGCCGCGGCGGTCCGGCTGAACACCTGGGCTCGGGCCACCTGGGCTGCCACCAGGTAGCCATGTTCCAGCAGCTGTTCAGCGCGCTGATGGCCGGCTACGACACGCTGCTGATCCGGCACACGGCTGACACACGCCGCGTGCTGCGCCGCGTCACCGCACTCGCCTTTGTCTGGGCTTTCGGCGGCGCACTGGAGCGGCGACATCGCGCCATGTTCGCCGAGACCGCGCGCCGCCTGATGACTACCGCCGAGCTCGACTTCCCGACTGACGGCTGTGTACTGGAGCACGCGCTGGACGCTCAGGCCAACTGGTGCCGCTGGCCGGCCGTCACCGGCGGCCACGTGACCACCGGCGGTCGACAGTGGCACGTGCCAGTGCCGCAGCAGGGCAGCGTCGCCTCGCTGGCCGTGTGCCTGCTGCGCTGCGGAGGACACGTGCTGCTGCTGGGGCCGCGTGGCGCCGGCAAAACGCAGCTACTGCGCCACGAGATGGCACCTCGCTTCCAGACCGTATCGCTGGACCACGCGCCGTACGCGTCGGCGGCGACGGCGCGGCGCTACCTGCAGACGCTGTGCCGGCGAGTTCAGACGCTGATGCCCCGCCCGGCTGTTGTCGTGGACGACTTGCACTACGCGACGGACGAGCCGGGTGGCGCCGGTCTGCAGCACCTGCTGCGCGAGCACTGCCGGCTGCACGGCTTCCGTTCCGGCGCCGACTTTGAGTTCCGTTCGACCGGCGTGCTGCCCGTGTTTGCTACGGCTGTGGACGTGCCGCCGCCGGCCGTGGCCGAGCCGGGTGCACTGGCAGCCGTGGCCATCGACGCGCGGCTGCGACGACACTGCTTCGTGCTGACGCTGCCGGCGCCAGACGCGGCGCTGTTGGCGGCAGTGTTTAGTCCGGTGGTACAGCACGGCGTCTGGAAACACCTGCCTGCCACCGTGGCCAGCACCGAGGCGCTCTTCACCCACTGCTGGGTGGACGCCACGTGCCGCCTGTTCGTCTGGCTGCAGACCCAGCTGCCAGCTAACGCGGTGCGGCCCAGTCGCGCCTTCAGTCTGCACCACGTGGCGCGCTGCACGAGGCTGGCACTGGACAGCGCTAGCCGGCTGCTGCGAGCCGAGAGTCACGGCGATGGTGACGGAAACGGCGGTGACGGCAGCGGTAGCGGCGGCGGCGGTGACGGCGGCGGCGGTGGTGGTGGCAGCAGTAGAAGCGGCAGCAGCGGCAGCAGCGGCAGCAGCGGCAGCAGCGGCAGTAGCAGCAGCACTGACGCTAGCAAGCACAGCAGCGGCGGTGAGCCAATGTGGAAGCTGGCGCTGCGTGTGCTGCCAGAGTCATGGGTTCATGCAGCCACTAGTGTGTTCCAGCATCGGCTCGAGTGCGACACCGACCGCAACAAAATCGCGGAGGAGGCAAACCGCATCATTGCAGACGTAAGGAAGTGCGTGGAAACGTATGAAGAGGAGCGCGGTGCGAGGGATACTAAACATGACACTCAGGAGGCAAAAGAAGTTAGCACATCAGCCCACTCTCAGAGTTGTGTAGGGAACTCTTCGAAGACTTCAGAATTACGTTCTCGGGCATTTAATAGTCACAGGAATATTAACATTCGGAAGGGCCCCTCGAATGAGATAAGTATGGCCGCTCCGACACGTAGCTCGAGTAGAAAATCAAAGACTAGAAGCAAAGGGAAAGGCTTTAAACAAGCCAAGGAGTATGGAAATAAGACTGGTACTAATAAGAAAATTATTATTAGGCGACACAAAACCGCAAACGTCTCAAATACTCGTAGCATGCGCAGAGAAGGCTCCTCAGAGGAACCGCGAGAGAACTCTGTTGCTGGTCGTCAATCGTATAAGTCGTTTGCTCGATCTAACCACTTCAGCGTCGGCACTGCAACATCCACTCTACGTGAGAATCTTAACCAGGAGCGGTATGGTACCTTGACCTACCATCGGCCCAAGTCGCGCTATGTTGATCTTGGCTCATTCGCCAAACAACGCAACAGGGTGTCCAGCAACCTCTCACCTAGCAGCGACAAACTTTCGAAGCGCAGCGACTCGCAGACCAGTGAACCACAGCCAGCACCTGAACAGCAGCATGTTGACGAGCTGGATCAGGACGAGGCGACCCGGCTCTGGCACACGCTCGCCTCCTGTCTGATCCAGAAGCGATTCGGCGCGGTCGGCGAGGGGGCGTCGGCCGGCACTCTGGAGGGTCTGCTGGACTTCATGATGTCACGGTTCGCGGCGCAGCACCCTGACCGGCTGCCGAGCGCGCTGCCCCCAGCCGGGCTGCGCCTGCTGCTGACGCTGATGGAGGCGCTGTCGGCCGGCGGCGGCTGCTCGCTGCTGCTGCGCGGCCGGCGCACGCCCGGTCTGCGCACGGCCGTCCAGTTGGCCTGCTTCGTCACGCAGCAGCGGCTGGTCGACCTGCGGCCGCACGTGGTGGAACCGGCCGACACGGAGCCGGCGCTGTGCCGCTGCGTGCTGGCGGCCATGTTCGGCGAGCAGCACCAGTGTCTGTACGTGACCGAGTCATCGGCGGCGCTACAGCTGGTGCACGCAGTGGCGACGGCGCGCCTGCCACTGCAGCTGCTCACCAGCACCGCCTGGCGGGCCGAGGCGGAGCGGCTCGGCTTCGGGCGCCGACTGCGCCACCTGGAGCGCCGCGGAACGTTGCTGACGGTGGCCGGCGACACCATCGCGCGTCGCCTGCACGTGGTCGTGTCCTGCTCCGTGGCGGACGGCGCTGCTGGCAGCCACTTTCCCGAGCTGCGGCTGCAAGCGCAGTGGCCGTCCTTCTTCCGCGCCACCGTGCTTAGTTTGGCCGACTGGCCGGCCGCCGACTACGGCCAGGTGGCGAGCCGCTACATCAGCTCGCTTGACAGCCGGCTGGCGGCGGCGCCAGTGGCCAACGTGCTGGTGACGCTCCACCTGGACGCCTGCGGGGACCTGAAGCAAAGGATCAATTCGCTCTCTCTACTGTACCAGCTGTGCGAGGCGTTCGTGGTGTGTTTCGCCTTGCTGCGCCGGGACGTGGCTGGCCGACTGCAGCGTCTTGCGCAGCAGGTCGGCCAGCTGGAGGCCTTGCGGCAGATCTGCGCAGAGCTCGGTGAGCAGGTGGCTGCTATGCAGCACGCCGCAAACGTGCTTCACGACGAGTGGCTCGTCAGCAGACTGTACCTGACTGAGGTGGACACGCATGTCCAGCACGTGCGGGTGGCGGTGACTGAGCTGGTGCAGCAGACGACCGGCATCACTTACCGGCTGCATCAGCAGCACGAGCTGCTGGACCAGCTGCAGCCGAAAGTAGACCAGCTGCGCGCCAAGATGCACGCCATGACGGTGGCTATCGACTTTGGAGGGACGTTTCAGGAGATGTGTCAGTTTAAAGAGCCTCCAGAGGAGATGCTGGTCATCTGTCAGTGCGTGTGTGTGCTGCTGGACAAGGAGACGCGTTGGGAGACGGCGGCAGGGCTGCTGCAAACGGCCGGACTGCCGCGCGTCTGCCGCCTTATCTCACTGGACATAGTCACCGAGCAGCAGCTGGACCGGCTACAGCAGCTGTTGCCTGTCAGAGACCGGGATCAGCTGCGTCAGCAGCTGCAGGACCAGTGTACACCGGCTGCCGAGCTGCTGGACTGGCTACTGCAGCTGGAAGCTGCCGGCCGCCACTACCTGCAGCTGGTCGCGGCTGCAGCCGAGTCCAGCCGGCTGTCGGAGGAGTATGTGCGGCGACAGGCAGCGCTAATGGGCAGCCGTCAGCAGGCCGAGGGGTTGCAGCAGCCGCACCGCGACGCCGCCGAACGGCTGCAGCAGGCGACCGACCAGCTGCAGGTGGCCCGCCGGCGGCTGCGACACGCTAAGCGGCGGCGTGACTGGCTGTCGCGGCTGGAGGCTGCGCTGTGGCGGCCGGCCGCCGCGCCGGACGGCTCGCGGGCCATCGGGGTGCGGCTCAGTGAGGAGCTCGGTCAGCTGGCGGAGGTGAGCCGCCATCTGCCGGCCACGGCCGCCGTGCTGGCCGCTGCCGCCACTTACTGGGCCACCGGTGGTGCCGAGACGTGCCGGCTGCAGCGTTGGCTTCAGCTGCTGGCCTGCCGGCGGCCGGAACGCTGCGCCTGCTCTGGAGTGTGGCTGCCGGTGCAGGCTCCGCCGCCGTCGCAGCTGGTCGGTCTGCCGTCGCAGCTGCGCGGCCAGCTGTCCAGCTGCCCGCCGTGGTTTAGCCGACACCCGCTGACGGTGGATGCGGCCGAGTTCGTGCGGCGCTGCGTGCTGCCGGTGTGGTACAGCGAGTTGCCAAAGCTGGCCGTCGCTGGGGACGGCAGTCGTCTCTCCGTGGTATTGCTGAGTGTGGCGCTACGCCGGCCCGCCGCCAGGCTCATCGTGCTCTCCGACCCGGAGACAAAACTGGAGCAGGGCTTGCGTCACCTCAGCCACCAGTTTCGGACCGTCACCGAGGCGGAGCTGCTGCAGCAGATGCCTCACAGCACGCCGACCGACGGCAGCCAAGCAGGCGTGGCGCCGGTGGCGGACGACGCTCCAGAGGATTTCTGGCAGAGTGGCAAACATCATCAGGAAACAACCGACACAAGACTGCCAGAAGAGCCACAAGACGCCGGCGACGACGGAGGAGCCGCAGAAAACCCAGCATTCGGCGAGATATTTAACGAAAGCGAGCAGGCTGTGCTGGACTGTACGAGCATGGTATGCGTTGAGGATGCTGCCAATGTGAACACGGATTCGCTGTTATCGCACGTGTCTTCAGGTGGGCGCCGTCTGCTGGTGCGTTACCCAGGCGACGCGTCCTTCCTCACCAAGCGGCTGCTGTGCGCCTGCCGCGGCCAGCAGCACCTCGTCACGCAGCTGGATCTCTCTCCCAGCGACGAGACCGTATCGGCGCTCATCGGTCCGCTGGTGGTGCGCCTGATGCGTCCGCAGGTCCACCGCGACCAGCAAACCTACCTGGACGACCTGCGCTACTGGGTGGCGCGCCGAAGCGCAGCGCAGCGCCGCCTGCTGGCGCAGTGGCCGGAGCTGCTGCAGCTGCTGAACCAGCTGCTGCAGGCCGGCCGGTATCCGGTGGCGCTGCGTAAGCGGGCCGCTCCCGCGCTGGCTGAGCTTCCGGGGACTGTGACGCCAACGGCAGCGGTGGTACTGCAGCGCCCGAAGCAGGAGCGACCAATACTGGTGCCCTCTGTGGTGAAGCTGCGGGACGGGCAGGCTGCCGGGGCTCCACTGGCCGACGTCTCGCTGGCTGCTGCCTCAGCCGAGTTGGAGTCGGAACCAGCACCGTGCGACACTACTCAGCTGTCGGCCGAGCTGAAGAGACGGAGACGCGAGACCAGGGCGTCGCTGGAGCTGGCGCACACCTGGCGGGACCGGCTGGAGCGTCTGGAACGCAGTCTGAGGCTGGTGGAGCGACGGGTGTCTCGAGCTCCGAGGCCGACGGTGAACCTTAAACTGAATCAACTTATCTCAGAGCAGCGATCGCAGCCCACTCTGAACGGCGTGGAGTCTACGGAGCCGCTGATGGAGAATCGAGACACCCAACAGCATTCTAAGGCTGTGGAGCTCACAGAAAGTTCAATTTCTTACATAGAAATACAGAAGGTTCCTCAAGTGTCGTTTAAAATTGACGAAGACTGTCAAAATGCTGGTACTGATGATGGAGTTGACAGTGTTACTAAACCCAAAACATCCAAAGAAAGAACCACCACCGGTGATGTTACAACCACCGGCGACGCTCAGCCTACGAAGGATGGAACCACTGGCGACGCTGCGCCTACGAAGGATGAAACCACTGGCGACGCTCCGCCTACGAAGGATGGAACCACTGGTGACGCTCCGTCTACGAAGGATGAAACCACTGGTGACGCTCATCCTACGAAGGATGGAACCACCGGTGATGCTCAGCCTTCGAAGGATGGAACCGCCGGTAACACAGGTGCAAACGCGGAGAATAAACCCGACGACAGCGCTGGTGGGACTGGAGCTCCCAGGCGGCGGCGGCGGCGGCGGCTTGGCTTTAACGTGGGCTCCCTGGTGCCGGACAGCTCTGACAGCGTGGGCTCGCTGCTACCGGGCCGGCGGCGGTCGCGGCGTCGCAGTTCCGGTGCCCGCCGGGACGGCTCGGCACGGCAGCGGCGCCGGTCTCGCCGCCGCTCCTCAGCGCCGACCCCGCACAGCCGCACACCACAGCCATCCGACGCAGCGACGGCCGACGGTGGCCCGGCTCATCCGGACCGGCCGCTGTCCGGCGCCCGTCGCCGGCTGGACTCGCTGCGCCAGTGTGAGGCCTCCATTCTGCAGATGGTCGCCGAGGTGGACACGCTGGACGCCGGCGCGGCCAACTGCCACTTCCAGCTGGCGCAGCTGGTGGACCAGCGGGCGCCGCTGCAGCCGGTGGTGGCCTTCTTCTCGGGCCTGTACACATCAGTGGCCGCGCTCCGTCTGCAGACCGAGCGGCTGTCTCTGGACCGCTTCACCAGCTGGCTAGCCTCCTCGCTGCGGGCGCGCGCCGGCGCTAAGCTGGAGGACCGCAAGTCAGCAGACTACTTCCAGCTACTGGGGGCGTCGGACGTGGTGCCGCGGCTGCTGGAGCGGCTGCCGGCCGGCCAGCGGCACGGCTACCTGCTATTCGCCGCGCTGCTGGCCGTCGGCTGGACAGACGCGGCGCGCCTGCGGCTGCTGGTGCACGGCCCGCCCAGCTGTGACGGCTGGCACGAGCGCTGGCTGCCGGCCTGCCCGCCGTGGGCTGCTGAGCGACAGTGGCTGGCACTTGGCGCGCTCAGCCGCCAGGTTCCGGCCGTACGCCGTCTGGTGGCGGCCATCAGGGCTGGGCACGACGCCAGCTGGCAGGCCAGACTGACAGCCGGACCGGACGTGCTGGACCGCGGCGGACTGGCTGCCGGCGACTGGGCGCTGGTCTGGCGCGCGCTGCAGCCGGACGTTATGCCCGCCGTGGCCGAGCAGCTGGTCAACTGTGCACTGGGCTCAGCGCCGCTGCATGCGCTGGCCGAGCTCGGTGTGGAGCCGGGCGATGCCGAGCGGGCGCTGACCCAGCTGAGCCGCTTCGTGCCGGCCGCTACCTACCCGGGCCTGACGCTGCGTCTGATGGAGAAACTGGCCGCCTACGTCCGCCAACTGCTGGCCCTGCTGCGGCGAGAGCGGCCGGCCGAGACAGCCGACACTGCCGAGCTTCCGCTGACCGAGAACTGCGCCTGGGCGCGGTACCTGGCGCGCGAACGGCGGCTGGCGCGCGCTCAGGTGCGCCGCGTGCACGATGAGCTGGTGGAGGTGCGTCGGCTGCTGTCGGCCCGGCTGGCGCCCACGGCCCGGCTGGAGGCGCTGGTCACCTGCCTGGCCGAGCGTTCCACACCGGCCGAGTGGGTGCCGGCCAGTGGCGCGGCGCCCGCCCGCCTGCCGCTGCTGCTGCGACACCTGCTGGTCAGCGGCTGCCACGTACGGCAGCTGACGGAGCAGACGCCGCAGCTGTGGACGCAGCTGACGGAGCAGACGCCGCGGCTGTGGGCGCAGCCGAGCGAGCCGCTGCCGCTGAGGCTCGGACAGCTGCCGAGGCCCTCTGAATGCCTGCCCAGTCTGCGGGCGGCGGTGGCCGCTCGACTGCAGCTGCCCGTCCAGCAAGTAACCATCACCGTGGTGGACGAGCAGCACCCGGCGCCGGCCCGCGCAGTGCAGGTGCGACTCGACATGCGACACGTGCACAGGGCGCAGCGGGCGGAGCTGGCCGAGCTGAGCGTCGGATGGCGGCGGCGCCCCCGCACTGAGCACGTGCTGCTGGCACTGTGCCCCGTCACCGAGCCTGGCTGTGAGCCCGGCGGCCCGGCGGCACCGCAGGAGGCCGAGTCACAGGCGCAGCAAGGATCTGTGGTTGACCCGGCCATGAAGAAGTTTGTGGAGCAGGTGCGGCTCTCTGTCGGCTAGCGGGAACTGTGAGGGGTTCTGCCGTTGATGTTACGTAATGTCTGACTGACGATGTGTTTACATGTGTACAGAGTCTACCGTTTCAAGATGATCTCGACATTTGTTGAAAAAATATATTTCGTTTTAGCATGCTGGTATTTCAGATTGATGTCATTGGCTGTTGTACCGGCTATCGCCCACACTGTTTGATATTGGATAATACATAACAAATATATCCAGCAAATACACTATTGGCATTGCATGACGCTGTTTTTTGACGCTAGTTCAAATGTCGGCTTTAAATGTTTTCCATATTTTGAGCAGCGATAAAGGATCTAAAACTATTACGACTAGACATCTGAAGGAAGGTAAGTATTTGTTTTTTTTTGCTACGGAAAATTCGAACAACTAACAATAAACGACTAGTCGCCAAAAATGATGTATACCATTAAGTGGCGTCGCCAGGATTTTTAGGTTAGGGGGCAACAGGATTTTTCTCAGGGGAGGGACGTAAGTGGTATAATCAAATTTTGCTCCTCAGCCATATGTCGTTGACCCAAGAGGAAGGGGGGGGGGGGGGAGGTAGGGTCAGGTCGGCAGAAATCATATTTTATCTAGTATAAATTTGTTTTGCGCTGGGGGGCCATGGCCCCGTGCCCCTTGGCTCCGTCCAGGGGCATAGCTTCTCCAGAAATGTGGGGGGGGGGGCTGAGCTTGGACTAACGCTTGAAGTACCATCAAAATACACAAAAATGCAGATTTATACCCGGATTTACCCACTTCCTCGTCAAAGTTGGGGGGGGGCTGAAGCCAAGTTGGGGGGGGGCTGAAGCCCCCCAACTGAATATGAAACTACAGCCCTGGCTCCGTCCCTATACGACATATGTGCTGATCACAAAAACGGATCCAGTAAAGAAGCTTGATCCCAGATCTACTGAGATCATAGTATAGGGATCTATCAGTTTATAAATTTCGAAGATTCACCAGGATCGGGACCTCATATACTAAACAATTTTCAAGTGATTTATTGGAATCTCACGGGTAAAAATAGGATATTTAGTGCCGAGTGGGCAGTGGCAAACCTGGCGCTTTGGTTTAGGCGTTTGTTTTTGCGTCATTCCAACACTGTTTGTTTTCGTTGTATATGTTTATTTGATAATAAAATTACTTTGAACTGAACTGAACTGAACCTCTGGACGTGATCACTGGTCAACCTACCTCCATTTTTTCCCGACCTCAAAACCTCCTCGGACCTGTATCGATCTCAGGGGGTCCCGAATCAGAGGTCGGGGGTGGGGGGCAAGTTGTCCCGCTTGCCCCCCGTGGCGACGCCACTGTTGTCATCATCGGGCTCTGCCTCGATCAGGGCTGGCCAAGACCGGGTCCCTACCAGAAACGGGCCCGTATCAAGAATATGCAAGGACCGGGCTCTCTTGTGACCGAACCCTCGTCCTGACCGGGCCCCCATATCACGTGTCTGCCAGCACCGGGCCCCTGCCTCGATCGGGCCCCTACCAGGAACGGACCCATATCAGGAAAGCGCCCGTATCAAAGAACTTGCAAGGAGCGGACCCTGTTGTGACCGGGCCCTCGTCCTGACCGGGCCCCATATCACGCCTTTGCCAGCCCCGGGCCCCTGCCTCGATCGGGCCTGACCAAGATCGGGCTTCTACCAGAAACGGGCCCGCATCAAGAATATGCAAGGACCGGGCTCTTGTCATGACTGGGCCCCCATATCACGCCTTTGCCAGCACCGGCTGCCTCGATCAGGCCTGACCAAGACC
>JARFNR010109945.1:0-14256 GCA_030323935.1 Semibalanus cariosus
CTCCCTCTCCCGCTCCCAGTCTCCGTCATCTCCCTCTCCCGCTCCCAGTCTCCGTCATCTCCCTCTCCCGCTCCCAGTCTCGTGGGAGTATCGACTTGACCGCAGAGGTGGAGGCTCTATCTGTGATTAAAGACCTGGCGCCTCCCCCGGCTGGGGCGCGGCTCGTCCGCGCGGACAGACGCTGGTGCACGTGAAGTCGAGGTCGGGAGGAAGTGTCGCTGCACTGAGCAAGCGGGAGAAGATGTTGAAATATACGTTATCACTACAGTGTTAAAACGCAAACTAAGGAAAATTCTGTTAAAAACAGGTTTAGGCAGGAAATACTGGAAACACCAGAAAATCAGAAACTACCAGCGCAAACTTTCATGGTTCGCTTTCTCAAAGGTACAGAAATTGAAATGATAGTTTCGGTCACCCACTGGCACGACTTTCTTTATTCCAGTGAAAAATAAAACATCCGGACAACAAATAAAATATTTGTATAACAGTTAACAATAAACCTGATTGCAATCTTTCCATTTACGCGTATTACCAGAAATCCTTTAAATTCAAGGAGAGTGGTATTCTTCAAGTGGAATATTTACATTTTCCCACAAAAATGGAGTTATTACTTGGAATTGACAGACGAGGCCAAAACTTATTGTAAATTGATCGCATTTTACATATATAAAATTCCTTCCGAGAGATATTTCAAGTTAAAGTTGATAAGCGTTCCACGCTTCTAACGACCGGTACCCTCAAGTACTTGGTAAATAATTTCGGTCCCCACCAAAATCCGGTATTGCTTTTGGAAGAAATGGTATGGAAAATATGTTTCGCACTCTGTCTATTGTGATCATGTGCCCTACTATCCTTAACAATCAACAAACACTGAATAAAAAGGTAACAAAATTAGCGGTTAACTTGTGCTCCCAACGACGGCCTAGTTATAGTGGATGCGACCCTCAATTTTTTAAACAATGGTCATAATGGTTCATTTATTTTCAACATCAGGAGTTGTGTATAGTTCTGTCTCTGGCTGTATATCATACAATGATTTAGTTTATGAATAAAAAATAGACACTTATGCCAAAACAATCAACAAACAATCGAAAACTGCAATGAAATTAGAGGTTTATTTATGCACCCCACGGCGACCTATTTAGTGTCAACGATTGTTTTGCCTTGAAAAGAACAATGGCTTCAACAATGCCTTCAAAAGAAAGAAAGGCGCCAGATATGTCACGCCAGATATAACGAAGGATCAGACCGTTCGTCTCCATATATAAGTACATATATTTAAATTTCCCAAAATTTAATTATCGCAATATAAAAGGCGTGATTTCACTTTTAAATTGAGATACGATCAATTTGATACCATACATTTGTCAAAAGATAATGGAGGAAAAATAAATACAGATTTTAATATTTCCCATTAAAAGCGATGTGCTGAAGATTTGTCGCTGAAATTATGGAACATAATGTTTATTTTAGAAAGTGTGCAGCTGACTGAATCAATTAAGTCGTTATTACATATTGCAAACTCTCTCATTAGTTTAAATTTATATCATTTTGACGTTTACATTAGTGAAAAATAAAGAATATAAGTGTTGTATTAACCTAAGCGAGTACTTATACAAGCAAGTTTACGAAATATGCAAAACAATAAATAAATGGATCATTTAAAAACAAAGAATTATTAACAACACATGACGTCGAGAAGCAAAGAAATATTGCAGTTGGGATCATTTGCAAACGAAAGAAAGTAACATGTCGCTGTGCATTCATTAAATCGATTTCGGTGCCAAAATAGCCATGCTGCTCATAATCCGAGCCGCTGGCGAAATAGCTGCCCGTTGACCGCATGCAAATCGTGGCCGAGTCGTTACAAATGGGATCGAGCCTCCGAATGGACACTTGGCTGACACCAGAGGGATTTAAAGCTGGACGAACAGCGATTTCAGTACAGGGCTGGTGGCGATTATGTTCTGGGTGGCGCGACACGACAAGAGCTATTTGATAGGGATTACGCCAGCTGTAAGTAGGTATTAACGCTGTTAGTATCGCGTGATTCTATAATTGTTGAACGGTGATAAATATTCGTGTGTTGAAAATATGAGGACAATGTTGTCAGGTTGGATTCAAAAGCTGATTTGCTAACTCAGTTAAATGAACACAATTTTGGGACAGATGTTGTGGGTGGTTTAACATGTGCATGGGTTCTAATTAGAGGTGCAGGAAATCCTAAATGTTTGGTCACAGCCTAGTCACGGCCACAGAATGAGCTGGCAAGTCACAGCTTTAGTCACGGCGCTGCAATGCTAACCCTATGGCGCTGGCCTGGCCAGTCACAGCCTCAGTCACGGCCGTGGCCAGTTCTAGTCCCAGCGCTGGGACGCTGGGACAAGAATTCTGTAACTCTGGTTCTAACTATTATAAATAGCCAGGCTGTCCTCATCTCCCCACCAGTTGGCATTTGTAGGCAGTCAGTGACCGGCGCTGATGGAGGTCATCAGGATTCCCGGTCCGTTGTTATCAGCAATAGCGTTCACAGCGGCCAACGTGCATGTTTGAGCAGCACTGAAGGAGCTGTGGCTTGGCAAAACACAACCACCCCTGCACACCGATGAGACTCGAGTAGCCGCATAAGAGTCCGTCATTTAGTTCGTCTTCAAAGCCACCCTGCCGAGAATATAAGCTACCTTCTCTTTGCTAGACCACTAGAGCCTGCGCTTTAATTTGCACGCCTATCTACAAAGTTCCAGGATAAACAAATCGTGTTTGTCATGTAATCGTTCTGGATAAAGCTGGGCGAGGATATGAACTAAGATTTATCTTAAAAACGCCACCCATTATTGTAGCAAATGTTTCATTTTAGTCACCGTTGATGTGACCTTACAACTAAAAATCTACGGAAGTCACAGTTAAACGATATGGAATGGCCAAGGAGTCACTTAACACGAGGTATATAACATTCCCAGTGATGATGGAGGGTTCTAAACAGCTTTTACGACTCGAAATATTACATTTGTTGGAACCTGATGTCTTAAATCTTCAATATATTACATTCATATAGTTAAAAAGACTGAGCATTTCAGGCCCCAAAATAAGACTAATTTAAGTAAGACTTTAGGGTCATACTTGATCGTTATTTTTACTCAGGTTTAAAAGTTAGTTGTATATGTTGTAATGTTGTATGTTTTGCGACATATATATGTTATATATGTTGCGCCAAGATGAGCGCTGAAATATTCGTTTTTACATCTTAATATACTCTTGAAAACTTCGAAAAATATACAAATAAAACTAATTTAGGTTCGAATGGCTTGCATGCAATCATCATCAGATGTTATGACAAACTATGTATTTTCAGACGTCGTCTTTAAAGGGAATAGTTCACCTTCAACATGGGGTTTTGAACTGAGATAACAGATTTGTAGAGCAGATAGCAAAATGGGTTGTGGTAAAAGAATTACCTCGCTACCCTAAGTACTTTCGACACAGGACTAGAAGGCCCCATGTAGTAGACAAAGTTTCATTTCCCCAAAACTTCAGCGGTAGTATGACATACTGTTGACGTCAGAATTGCGTCATACGCAGATTCTGCCGCAAACTAGCCGTAACCATTGTCATTAGTAAATAGTAACGATTGTTATTACCACCGAGTCGGTTCAGTGACTGCCGACTGGGACAGTGAATTTAATGTTTGTATTAGTATTTGTATTGTTGGCAATATGCATGACGTCATACATTGTCATATTTTTTTTTTTAGGTCATGAAGGAGAAAAGAGAAACATGCTCATTTTTCGATTGATATCCATCTGTCGTCCAAACAAATGCCATATTTTTTCGTCTCAAAATATCCCATATAGCCCAATTTGCAGACAAGTTTCAAGGTGACCTATTCCCTGTAATGCAAAATGTGTATACATTCTGCAGGGTAGTATCCCAATTGCATTTTAGACGGCCTAATAGTGTTCAAAAGTCGAGACACTTTTGACAGAAGATTATCAGGACGCAGTCACGCGGTTACAAATGAAACTCAGCACAGCTGCTTTTCAACAATGTACGTGCTGCTCATTTCCATCAGGAATTTCTGCAACATTTCGTATATGTAAATGTCGCCCTTCCCCGACGGTCTCCTCCAGAGATTTTAATGGGAAGTCATTTGTTACGTCACGTTGCTATTCCGGACATTAATTTCATCCGTTGTAGAACTTGCTGAAAAACAACGGATGCTATCGTCCAAAAGGAAGACTCATCAACAATATTTAAGAATCGCACAACTTTAGTAAAGGAGTGAGGTAAATACGTTCTGACATGATGGATTTTATTTGTTAATAAAGTAGAGTGGCCTTGATGGATCACTTTTAGGTAAAACTGCACAGCGAAGATGAGTTTCTTCCCTATATTTTAAACAGACTTTCGAATATTACGACTAAAGCCAATGGACAACGGGCATCAGTCGGCTCGTAGTGATGATTTGGGTTTTCGGGCGCTCCGACGGCTGAAGTCAAATTGGTGCTCATAGCGAAAGTTATTAAGTGACTATGGCGAGTAAATTGTTAATAATCCGCTATCAGTCGGATCGTAGTGGTTTATTGTAGTATTGTAAACGTACGGACCGGTAGCTGGTGGATGCAATTGACCAGGAGAATTTCGGTGACACGCCATAATAAAATGTACTGCAATGTGCAGAATGAGAATCACTCACACATTCTTTTTTATATGGGAACCAATGCATATTTCAAAGCACATTATTCCTAAATAATTGGTGAGGCCTGGCCTCAGCTTCCTCATATGACGAGCCGCCACTGCTAATTTGCCCCTGACTGGGATGGCCTTCGGCCGGTGGCAGAGGTTGCACTCAAGGTCAGGTGACGACGGGAGGACCGTGTCCAGGTATGACAGGCAGCTCGTAAAACTTTCGCCTCTAAATTATGCCAGCTACCAGTCCGAATTGCCCGATCGCACGGCAGCGGCCAGGGACTGCGCAACAAGCTCTGCTTAGCACGGATCCTGGCCTTGGAAATCCGTCCATTCAAAAGGTTCGGACATTTTGTTGTAATCCCTTGTCAGCCGCTGGGAGCACCACCTACCTGCAGCACTAGAGTGGAGGGAACCATGAGCTTCTCGACGAAGGCCGACAGGATGACCAGCGTAAGAGGGATGCCGATCAGGGCAAACACCACGCAGAAGATCTTGCCTCCCTCGGACAGCGGCGCCACGTGACCATAGCCTGCGGGCAGAGGTCGACAGCGGTCAGTCAGACTGGGGTCAGAGATATGGGTTACTGGGTCAGGGTCTGTGCAGTGTGCAGTGTGCCCTGTGGGATGTATCACAGTCTTGAGTCGAAGGCTCAGCTGCTCTGAAAATTGGACGATTCTCCTGTGGCTGGTTAATAACCTTGTAATGTCTTCGCGTGAACTAAACCTGCAAACAATAATCAATAACCTACCAAAACGGTGTTCTTCGATTTAAAAAGTTAACAAGGTAATCCATGCAGTTAAACTGACTATAGTGAAGACGCTGATGTTTCACACCATACCACACTGAATGTAAGGTTCCGTTAAAACACTAAAACATATCATCTTCGTTTCATCGGATACATAATATTTTCCGGATACATAATATAACAATAAAACCTGAGTAAGCTTAGTACAAAACCGTAAACGTATAACATCACAACTAAATATCTTCCTCTACACATTGCACAAGAGCAATGTAATTTTCTGCGAAAAAGAGCAGCCTATCTGTATCTCCTGTTAAGACCAAACGCCACAACATAACGCCGCCGAATCAATCACGTCTCCCGCTCTCATTTATTTCCGAAAACTTCTTGGAACGGGTCATCACTCACGCCCGCACCGGAATTGCCCGGAGAAACATTATTCCGGCGGTGCGCACCAGCGACTTCCGGATTCCGGGATAGACTTCCTCGCGCTGAACTTCTGGGGGCTCTTTCTTCCAGCACGCTCCACCGATCCGTACAGCGAGAGACGAGCAGTACGGTAATGTGCGATGATACGGCTCATTGGCGTCGGGTACAATAAATGATACCGCTGCGCAGACATGTCACCAGGGAGTTGGTCTTCTCAGGAGTGGAATCACAATGTATTGGTACGTCGGAGCCTGTAATCTCGTCGACATCCCACCGTCTGTCAAAACTGAGCAGCAGAATGCAAAGATGTTCATATCTCAACAGTGTGCGGCACACGAGAAACGGAAATGTCGGAGTTTTGAGTTATGCCAGTTTCAGCGTTTTATTTTCTTGCTGAGCTGTGCTAATGATTGGCATATCAATGTGCGGCCAAATTGCAACTGTTGCGCAGTCATATCTTCTGCTCCTGATGGTATCCGAGTTCGTGTTGTGTAATGTGTACGTCATTTGAGACAGGAAGTAGCGTCATACACAGTTCAGTCGGTTTGGTTCACAGTTCACAGTTCACTCAAGATTTGACAGTTCGCTCGAATATATTATACAAAGCCTGAATTTTAATGGCACACGAGGATCCTTCCTGGTCTTCCCGTCCACAGCGCGAGAGGACGGTTATAAAACACGGATTTAGTTTAAAGTCAATACGTTCCAAGGCGTAACCAAGCTCATTTGTATACTTGGCTGTCCTTTGAACGTAATGCAACTCAAATGGCGTCGTTCATCGTAGCAGTTCTTGCTCCTTGAAACCACTTTTCCTGCACCTTCTAGCCATTTGCTGAAAATGGAGCAATCCATTTCATCCTTCCCATATTTGTTATTCTTCGGAACTGGGTCAAATGAGAAACCTTCAGCGATGAGCGGCAGCGACTCAGAGGAGAAGCCTTCGAGGAGACGGGATAAAACGAGAGAGCTCCGTTTTGCGCTGGGATTGACAGACGAGGTCGGGCGCTCAACGGCACCCTGGTGGCCGCCATATTGATCTGGGCTGACGGTGAACCTGACGACAAACACTTGCCGGTCCTGAAAGGAAACCGACGTTTAATTATGCAGCCCAGCGCCCACGGAATTTAGTTACAGCTCCTTCCGCTGATCCTGCGGGAACGCTGTGTTATTAACGGCGTTAAACATGCAAGATGGTGGGAAGGGGGTCCGCGCGCCTTCTGGACTTCATAGCTGATTGCGGACTGAGGAAGTGCCGTAAATGGTCTCGGTTCATGTCTTGTAGCGGGCGGGCTGGCTTTTAAATAAGTGAAATTTAATCTAGGATTGTACTTATTCCAATGCAAGTCTGTAACTCTACAATTTCAGAAATTGCAAAAAGTAGTCAAATTGTGCGGAGACATTTTCTGTCTGGAGCAGCTGTCCACAGAAACCAATTTCGACAAGCGTAAATCGTCCTACCATGGTTACGAGCGAGCGACGCTCGTCCTTCCGTGGTTTACGGGAAAAATTTGAATATGAGCGACCCGACCCGACCCGACCAGTGGCGACGCTTTTGAGAAGCTCATATCTCGGCAACCGCACGTCCGATTGACAAGCGGGTTTCTTTGCTGAAAAGCCTCATCTAACGTACCCTGTTTGAGACCAGTGTCGACTCATGTGGGTGACTACCACTGCACGTGGCACGTGCCGCGTGAGGGTGTTGTAAAGTGTTTTCTCGCAAAAACTCCGCAACGGTTGGGTAGACTGTGTGCAAAATCGGTGTGTGGTTAGGGACCCCTCAGCCGCCACTTTCCCACAACTCAGGGGTGGGGTGACTGCACGTGCGCACGTGCACACCCTGTTTAATATCTCAGGAACGGCTGAGTCGATTGTGTTCAAATTTGGTGTGTGGTTAGTGACCTCTCAGCCGCTTCCTTTCCACAAGTCAGGGTTGGGTGGCTCTGCACGTGCGCACGTGCACACCCTTTTTGTATCTCAGAAACGGCTGATCCAATTGTGTTCAAATTTAATGTGTGATTAGGGACCTCTCAGCCACCACTTTTCCACAAGTCAATGGTGGGGTACCTCTGCACGTGCGTACGTGCGCACCCTTTTTGTATCTCAGAAACTACTTGCCAGATCGAGTTAAAATTCACCGTACATTTCCTTCGCGCTCGCTCGTTCATCGCCAACTACGGCGCCTTACTGGTGTAGGGGAAACAAATCTGAATATGAGCCCATGGTGACCCGGCCCATGGTGACGCTTTTGAGAAGCTCATATCTCTACAACCGCAAGTCCCATTGACAAGCGGCCTTCTTTGCTGAGCAGCCCCATCCACCCTAACCTGTTTGAGCCCAGTGTTGACTCACATGGGTGACTACTGACTACCACTGCGTGAGGCGAGTGCCGTGTGAGGGGTGTTGAGAAGTGTTGAAAAAACTCTGCAGCGGCTTGGCCGCTTATTTGCAAATTTGGCATGTGGTTAGGTGCCCCTGAACCACCGCATTCCCACAAGTCAGGGGTGGGTTGCCTCTGCACGTGCGCACGTGCACACCCCTATTCTATATCTCAGGGACAGCTGAGCGATTGTGTTAAAATTTGGTGTGCGGTTAGGGACCTCTCAGCCACCACTTTCCCACAAGTCAGGGGTGTGGTGCCTCTGCATGTGCGCACGTGCACACCCCTTTTTGTATCTCGGAAACTACTAACCCGATCGAGTTGAAATTTGGTGACATGTCGGGCAACAGTACCTACTAGAAAAGCAGCACCATTATGCGTGCTTATACCAACCTCACCATACATTTCCTTCGCGCTCGCTCGTCCGCCCATCACCAACTACAGCGCCTTACTGGTAAATCGTATTTGTAACAGTACGAATTTATCCACCCCTTTAGCTCAGTCGGGAGAGCGCTTGGGCTTTTGACCTCACCCGGTATGGCAGGCCGGGTTCGAGTCACTTCGGCACTCGCTACCTATTTGCTCGTGACTGGGATGGCCTGCGGCCGGTGGCAGCGGTCGCAATGAAGGTTAGGTGACGTCAGAGGCCGGGGCGGACCGTGTCCAGGTATGTCGGGCACGCAAAACTTTCCGTTCTAAATTATGTCGGCTGCCAGGAATAGACCGATCGGACGGTAGGGGTCAGGGCCTGCGCAACAAGCTCTGCTAAGCGCGGGTCCTGACCTCGGAAATGCGTGCATTCAAAAAGCTTGGACTAAATTTATAAGACAATAGTAAATTTACTGAAGCATTTCCCTGTGACACTGGGGTTGGGCTTGTGTTCTTTGTATCCATTACGACCAAGCGGGAGAGTAAATTGAACGTTAGATAACGCCTACAATTTGTGATATATGCGCCATGTTCGGATATTCTGCACGTTGCTTCGCCACACTCCTTAAATAAAGGCCCCATCACATCTGTAGCAGTGGGCGGCCATGACGGCTGTCTCGGCTCTGCCTGGAAGGCTTTCGGTCGACGGTCTGCACATCTGAGCGACTCTATCCTGGCCCCTGGGCCCAATCTTACCAAGGTGCCGTAAATGAGCAAGTACGGCATGCCGTGACTGGAGCGCTCAGAATGCCGCACTTATGCAAACACGGCCTTTGGCTTGTCCTAGCTCATTGTCGAAATAGCTCAGTCGGGAGAACGAAAAACTGATGAAAGGGATGACCCCGGATCGATCCTGAGTTCCAGAAGTTTTGCAGGCCGGCGCACCAATACGCCGTACTACGGCATTGGCAAGATTGGGTGCGATCACGTCATTTGGTAAGATTGGGCCCTGGTCTGTCACAGCGTGAGCCGCCGCGACGTGGTTCCCGAAATACCCGTCCAGCAACTCAACCGCGGCGTTCGGCTGAGAACTTAGCCGGCGCTGAAAACTTAGCCGACGCTGAAAACTCAGCCGGCGCTCGGCTGAGAACTCGGCCGGCACTCGGCTGAGAACTCAGCCGGCACTCAGCTGAGAACTCGGCCGGCCAGTTACGGTGGCCGTGGCGCCGGAGCGTGGCAGTCGGGACGACCCCGCGACGAATGGAAGTGCGCACTCAGACCGACTGGCTGCAGCTCGGCAGGATTATAACGTAAGAGAAGTCAATCGGCGATGCTGATGGAGGCGGAGAAGAAGCGGACCAATCACGAGGTCTGGCTCAAAAGGTGTTAACACAGTAAGATGTTCACCATGAAATGAACAGCAAACTGCTTATCATTCGGATTCAGCAGAATTGCATTGAATCAGATACCCAGCATCAAGAGGACGTAGTGATATCGTCCAAAGTCGATGGAAAGCTAGTAGCAGCAGGACCAATGCCCAAGACAGGACACAATCAGCACAGTGTACTGGCGGTCGGTCTGCAGTTCATAGACTGAGGACTTTAGTCGTCGAGCTTGCATGCACACCAAAATTAAATAGTTGCGTTTTTATGTCAATGGCAACCGAAAACGAATAGAACCGGCAGCAGAGATTACAATTTTACTTGACGATTCTCACCAATGGTTAATTTCTCTGTCAGGTCTCAAGTGGCGGCACGCAATCACAATGCTCCAAAGTTCAAATCCCCCGCCAGCTAAAGACCAAGAGGCTTCTAAAAAAGTAGAAATACACGTAGTCTGTCGCCTCAGCAGTGTGTTGTGCCCAGTGCACCCATAAAAAGCAACACATTGTATTGAACAAAATTTGTTATACCATCTGAACTGTGGCTTTGCTATTCATGTTTTATAAAGTAAAATCAGATCGACAAAGCCGGAGATTACGGCGAAAATGGAGTTGACTCGTCTCTGTCAGCCTCAGCTCGTCAGGAGTTTGTTCTTGGCATCGATCGCGTTGACCCGCTGTGTGACGCGAGACCACAACGGGAGCTCAACAGGCGAGCGAGCGGAGCCGGCCTGCAGCCAGAGTGACGCACGCAGTGGGGCTGTATGGGGTAGGCTGGTGCCGCAGCGCATTATGGCAGAGCTTTGAGTGGATGGTAAATGGATAACGTGTTAACTCTCGTAAAAGCTTGATTCCTCCATGAATTTCCGCCCATAGCGGGTGGCTAAGTGTCATTAATGCGGCGCGTTACGATAAATACTGGAGGGACAATATTGCATCGCTAGAAAGTGTGGGTTCGTTCATTTCCTCGAGAAACCGGTCAGGCCTGAAGCTTAGTTTCCGCGCGTCTTCTTCCGGAAGATGTAAGGAAAACCTTGACAAACCACATGTGTTACAGGCTTAGCCATATCCGTCAATGTTGAAAGAACCTGCACAGTATCGCTGCTTAGCAACAAAAAAGGTCAGTAAAATGTGCCGGTTTGGTCTTCCATTACCGGGTGGCAGGCTGCGGCTGCGTTCGGCGTAGTGGCACCGTTATCCGCCTTTGATCCGGTTCTCGGACGATACAGGTGTTCTGTGACACCGCTCCGCTGAATGTCACCGGAAAACTAAGCAATAGTCATGTGAAGGCAGAGACAGCGGCAGCACGGGCTCCGTATGGTAACCGTGCAGACAAAGAAACGTGCAAAACGGAACACCAGGACCTGGTGTGCTCGGAAGCTGTCAACTGAGTCACGACCCGATGGGCTCGAATCAGACTGGTTATTGCTCCAAGTTTTTTTGGAACGATTCAATCACGATTTATTTCAGAACGTTAACGATTCAATCACAGTTTGGTTCATGGATAGCAATGTTGATAAATGGTTCTTTCCGATTCAAAGAATCAAAACAAATTGTGATTCATTCATGTTTGATTTAACATTGAAACAACATTGTACAATCTTTTGATTCAATCAGCCTTGTTCTTATGCAGGTTTCGATTTAATCACGATTCATGAATCAAAAGATCCTATTGTGAATCAATTATGTTTTTATTCAATGGATTTTGATTGAACGATTCCAATCGATTCAATCATAGTCGAATCAATAACCAGTCTGGGCCACGAATGCATGCGACAGCACGTTAAGGATTTCCTGAAGACCTTTTCAGCATCACTCTCAGATATAGGCTGAATTGAAAACAAGGACTTCTGTCGGTTGACGGGAACACCGAAAGTTTTCAAATAATTTAAGCTGGTCGCCGCCGCGTAACTAGAAAGTGCTGTCACTTCCCTGCCCCTTCAAGTCCGTTATAAAGCACAAAGATCACTTTGTCACGCTGAGCGAAACGACAAAACTTGCAACACTTTGCTTTTACGGATACTTTTAGCGCGATGTTCACATCTTTCCTATCTATACACTAACGTAACGCACCAGCAGGTGAAAGATAAAGCAATGCTATTCACCCAGGCGGGAAGCTCATTAAATATTGATGAAATTACACTACTACATTACATCAACTATCTAATTCCCCTCCAGAGTCTCACCAGTCGTAAATCCCCCGGTGCAGGCGACCCATTGAGCCCAGATGGCTGAGGTAAGCGTGCGACCACCGATCTCAGGGAACCCAGTCCGGACTGACGGCTGCCGAGTGGATAGCCGGCGCCGGCACCGCCTCGGCTAACTTAATGAGACATGCTGCCGGCGGCGGGGTCACACGAGTCATCGAGGTCATCGAGGTCACCCGAATCGGACCGATGTCGAACAGTTAACGAACAGGGTCAGTTTAGAAGCTGATGTGGCATGGACGACTCGAATGAGTTTAGATGAGCTGAAGCCAGTTAATGGGGCTGAAACTAAACCCATCAGCAGCGGTAATCCTCGAGTGGGTTGTGTTCTCAGTATCTCGACGGCACATGCCACCGTAGCAGTTGCATGTTCCGAAACCCCGATTTGGAGGCACATACGGAAATAGTTATTCCCCCGATCTCATTGCTATTCCTTCTGGATCTGGAGTGATCTCTGTCTTAGCTTTCCAACGGAAACCGTTGAAATGTTCGGATACGACCAAGCCTAACAACGTGGGAAACGGCAACATGACCGCTCCGTCCCTCCCGCGAAACTGTGATGTTTTGACTTCGCTCAACCAGTGTCCCAAGAATTGTTGATTTGGGTGGGAAATGACACTCAAATGTGAATCATTTTCCACTCTCCCCATTTAAGGAGTGAATTTTCCACTCCCAAATTATGAATTATGATAATAATGACAAAAAATATTGACTAAAAATAAATCATTTCAATGAAAACTCATACTGATTTTCATATTGAAAACAAATCAATATTGTGCTATTTTGTACATATTTTCCACTCCCATTGTCTTTTTTGGCTCAAATTTTCCACTCTGACACCCAAGCAAAAATGGAATTTTGGAACACTGCGCTCAACATTGTTCAAACTAGGCGTCAACTCGGATAAGACTGCAGAAGGAGTTTCGTCTGACAAGTTGGGGCGAGTTTTGGTCTCCCCGACAACTTAAACACGAAACTGAATGTAATGCAATTAACAGATAAGAGCACATTTGAAGAAGCAAAAACGGAAAATTTGCAGCCTCGAGATTAGCGGTGTTCGTGCATGAACCTGAATGAAGTTTGAAATATCGCTTATAAGCATTAAACATATCGCACTGACATGTCTTAGTTACGCTTTTCGGCATTCGCAATCGACAGGCAGATATATTGAAATGTCCAAGTGCACTGTTCGCAGTCGCATAATTTAACAGTGTGGTGGAGATCCGCTGGGAGCTGACTTAAGCAGGGTTGGCGCCTCATTCAGGCATTCATGGAAATGAGGCGGCTGACAGCGAGGCAGTAAATCAATATAACTGCACATGGAAAGCTTATGCCTGTTTCCCACACAGCAGACTATTATTCCCCGCAAACTCGCACTAAGATAAAACCTGGAGAAGCCTAGTGGAACGCTATAGCAACGCACAGATGGGCAATATCCACCAAGAGCTCCGCCACGTTCTGAAAATAAGGGGGGGGGCACAGAGGCCTTCTGAAGTCGATTATCTTCATGCAATGTTCATAGGCGTAATGTTACAAGTCCAAAAAGTTGGGAGGACACGTCCCCCCCCCCCCCCCGGCTGTGGCGGAGCCCCTGATATCCACCACTTGTTGAATACTGACCAATTTCAAATAAAATTTGCCAAGAACACGAACGGGCACTTCCCTAGGCTTCGCATGGGACTATCCTCAGCACGCAATCATATATAGGACCAATCAAGGTCATATAGCAACGGACTAGTGGTAAACCTGGGCATACTTGCGACACATGCAATGAACGCATAACCGTACGACATTACTGGCTGATTGTCGAAAGTGCGAAAGTGCCACATAGAAAGATTCAAAATGGTAAGTACAATATTGCACCAATCATAGCATTTCATTATCTCTTCCGTAACCTCTTGCAGATAATCACACGCACACACCTCATTTGGGCAAACTAGGGGGAGGCAATCAAAAAGTTGATCGATCAAAAAGTTGATCAAAGTGGGCGGAGCAATGCCCTAATATGGGCATGCAATCAACATTTTGATTGATTTTGGTACATCACCACATTCAAATGTGT
>JARFNR010111056.1:0-19106 GCA_030323935.1 Semibalanus cariosus
TCAGAAAAATCTGTTCTATAGACCAGTGTCAACAACTCCACATGAGCGATGCGAGTAGGCACACTCCCTTTAACTGCTGTGCCGGCCAACCCAGCGGGACGCTTATTTTGGAACCAATAGTACATGCGTACGATTGCTGAATAACTAAATGCCGAATTTAAAAAAAAATAATCGCACATGCGCGGATAACCGTAATGGGTGCCTTATAAAATTCATATGAAGTTTGCATTAATATGTACTAGCCATGGAGTAAATATTAGCACAACTGGAAAGCATTTAAGATGCCCAACAGAAGTCAGAACCATCAATGAACGAATACCAAAGTACTGTGATTTGCGAGTTCAGAAGCCTTCTTTTCCCAGTCTGCACTCAACCGGCACTAAGGTGACAGATCCCCAGTCTGGACTGGATCACCATGCCATCAGGATACAACCGGTCCATACAGTCTGCCGCTGATAACGCGTCAGGCTGGAAACCCACCAACGCTGGCAGGGTGGGTTCGAGTCGTTTCGGCGCTCAATATACGTCCCTGACCGGATGACCCGGCGACTCGCGGTCAACTTCAGGCGGGTCAGATGACATCGGAGGCCGAGTGGACCGTGTTCTAACTTTCGAGCACGTGAAACTTTCGCCACTGAATTCTGCTGATGAACTCGAAATTCACAATGTGATATACGGGTCGGAGTCCACGGAACGGACTTTAGCGAAGAGTTTTGATCCCAGTTCTGATCTGAGCCGATATATAATTTATTATTTCTCAGAAAGTCAGGAAGTATTATACTGAGTAAGAAGTGACACTCATTGCGTTTTCCGGGCAAGACGGCAGTCTGCGATGTCTGTTTTAATATTGAGAGACGAGTGTCTAAATTGGTGATGAATGAATGATGCAATCGTATTTAAAGTGAGCACAGTAGCAATGCTTTGCAGCAATAATGGTTGACTGCAAGTAATTTGATATCACCGTAACTAGTCTATCTTTTCATGGTGTGGTCTTTTGAGTTGTGAACTATTAATGACTGCGACAGCAGCCAACACTATTTTTGATAATTCTGCATAAGAATCCAGTCAATAGACTGACTGTGTTTTGCTCCGAGGCCATCAATACCAGTTTCCAGTCACGACAGAGAGCCTCCAATCACCATATGAATACATAGTTTGACATATTTGCGACTTCAGTTCCAAGAGCGGCAAACATCATCAATCTCCATCTCCTTGTTCTCGCATCCGACTCTTCATTTCTTTTTCCATCCCTCTTCTCCGCCCTTCTCCTATTACTGTCATTTTTCCTTGCCTTCTTTCTCTTCGTTCTCCCTCGCTATCCCTGGCAGCATTCGCTGATGGCCCGTCGAACTGTTCTGGTGTTGAGCCAAACATCGGCTGAGGCCGGGGCAGAAGATCTCGTTTGTAGCTGATTTATATCCTACGTGCGTCCCGCATAATCGAGTTGTTTGCTCGTTATCCCCGTCCAATATCCATAAAAGGCAGAACTTTGGAAGCTGCTAAAATCAGAACTAAGATTCTTCTGTGAAAAACGGCTGATATGTTTGGCTTCTATTACCCGAATATTTCCATACCCGATCTGGAATAAGACCGAAGGAAGGTTTTAAATCATCATCGTGTTTTAGTTCCTTGTTTGTCAAGCGGAGACTTACTACTATCGATTTGGTCGGAGCCCTGAAGGGCGAAATGTGCCCATCCTGTTTTTCGTGGCGGCTCTAGCTTCCGGGAAACATTTTTACCAGATGCTCCCTCTTAGAAGGCATCCGTCAAATATGGATGTCGATAGAGCTTACCGTTCTGTGTCCATTTCCTCCCAAGCGCTGGCTTCCCATCCCGCTGGTTCCCATCCCGCTGGGGGCAAAAACGACCGGAGAAAATACTCTCAGATTCGGTTAGGTTGGTTTGGGCAGACAGGAAAACTAATTAGTCGCCTTGTTGGGGCGTGTGACGGCGCACAAAGACCGCTCCAGTTCAACAGAGGCGCCGGCTGGTGTTTATGCAGCTTTATTGCGTTACCAATCGATCGCCAAGAGCGCCGTGCTCTGACCGTCTTGGCGCCCTCCCCTTCCCCTCCCCCACAGAGCAACACTATCTCACACATAACAGCAGTGGCGCCGCCGGCACGCGTTGGTTGTTACGCATAACAACCCTCATGCAGCAACACCCGTCGGAATTCGCGCATATTATAAAAATATACTAAAACGATAAATCAGATAAGCAGTTGGCGAACACCTAGACAAAATACGATGGCGTCAGTTGCACCCTCCCGCCCGGCGACGTCGTCAGAGGCACCTTCCCACCCCGTGACGGTGTCAGCTGTACTTGTCCTCCCCGAGACGGAGTCAATTGCACCTGGCCCCCCGGGGTTGGCGCCCGCCCGCTCGGCACTCCAGCCGAAGGATTCACGGTAATGTTCACTCGCGGCGGGCCGGCTAGGAAGGCCTTCTCGGACAGCACGGTCGACGGTGACCGGACGAGGTCGTCGTCGCCGATGGAGGCGTACACGGGGCCGTCGGGGCAGTCGTCTGGCTGCGGCGGCGCGCGCCAGCCGGCCGGCGGCGGCCGCAGCACCTGCATCAGTCGCTGGTCGAGCTGCTTATCTCGCCAACTCAGCACGGTGCAGGTCTCAGCCAACATCACCAAGTCCGGGTCAAGCTCCGGCGCTCCGACCACATCGTCCACGTCGACGAGCACCAGCGAGCGGCGCGAGGCGCCCAGCGCGGCCAGGTGCGCGTGTTTGAAGTCGAAGCGGCACCAGGCGCGCCCGACGAAAACGTCGGTTAGCAGGAGGACGGTGACGCGGCTGGCGTGCACAGCCTCGACGATGGCGTCCGGAGCGGCGGCGATATCCCGGTGAAGTAGACAAAGTCGCAGGTACGGCAGCTCAGAGGCCAGCTGAGACGCCAGCGCCGCGTCCTTCGCATCGCACGATACGAACACGTCGTAAGCGGGCGGCGGACTCATCTTGTGCGGCGTCGCGTTCCGCCTGCCCAGCCGGCGGTAGGCGATGCAGGCGAGCAGCGCGGCCGTGGCGGCCAGACACACAGCCGCCGCCGCCACGTACACCCACACGTTGGAGTGGGCCGTCGTGCGCAGGCCACGGCACTCGCTCTCGACGACGATGACGTCGCCACTGGAGCAGACCACAGCTTCAGCGTCGGCCACCTTTGGCCGGTTCTGCAGCAGCCAGCGCCGGAAACGGAACCGGAAACTGCATTCGCAGAGCCAGCTGTTACCAGCGAGTGATAAGCGAACCAGGTACGGCTGTGTGATGGTCCAGATAGATAGCTGTGTTAGTCGGTTCCTGCTGAGATCAATCACTTCCAACAGTTCGAGGTTCTTGAAGAGGATTGTATTGATATACTCAAGATGGTTGTTCTGCAGGTAAAGCTCACGCAGATCAGTGAGGTCCAGCATTTCCCCGCCTTCTAGTCTTGTGAGTTGATTGTCTTCGAGGTGCAATTGCTGGAGAGAAGTGAGACCCTGGAACGTCCTATTGCTGACCAACATCACATTGCTGTTGTTTAGAAACAGCGCCTTCAGACTCTTGCGTCCGAGAAAGCTGAGGTCGTACAGCCTCTTAAGATAATTGCCGTCGAGCATGATATCCGTTGCGTCCATGGGGATGCTACTCGGTACAACTGTCAGTCCCTGAGCAGCGCACATTATGACGTTACTTGTCCAGATGTTGTTATGAAGACAAGTGCAGTTCTTCGGACAGGTCTGCTCACAGTCGCAAGCATCATAGTCGCAGCACTGGCAGACCTCGAAACAGTGGCGCTTGTAGGAGCAGAGGAATTGCGTGTCCGACAGCGGACGCTCCACAAGCCGGCCGCGGTGCTGGAGAGTGCACTTCACCCGGTCCAGGTCGGTAAGCGCCAAGTGGGCAGCCGGCTCAACTAGCCACTCGCTATGGCAGTCGCACACCAGTGGGTTCCCGGCCAGCCGGAACTCAGCGCGCTCCGCCGACAGGCGCATCGATGTCTTCTTCAGTCGCTCCAGCCGGTTGTCCGCCAGGTCCACCAGCTGCAGATACAACTTGCCTTCGAAGCTGTACGGCTCGACGTCGGTGATGCTGTTGTTCGCGAGGTGAGCGACCTCGATGGAATCCGGCAGCAGACTGCGAGTCACCTTGGTGATCTGGTTACCAGATGCGTCGATCTCCCGCAGCTCGATAGCAGCAGGGCGCTCGTATTTGTCGTCCAGACTGAACAGCTTGTTGTTGCTGACGTCCAGCTGTCGCAGTTGGGGTGGAATCATCGCGTAGTCGAACAAAGCCAGGGTGTTTCCAGACGCGTTCAGTTGACGGAGTTTGGACAGCCGGTCGGCAACGCCGACCAGATTGGTGAGCTTGTTACCTGCCACGTTCAGCTCGGATAGCTGCCCGTTTCTACGCAGCACGCCCTGAAGTGACCTCAGCTGATTGTGAGAAAGGTCCAGTTGTGTGAGACTGGTCAGCGGCGCCAGAGACTGTGCCGACAGGTTCGCCAGCATGTTGTGCGACAGGTCCAGGGTTATCAAGCTGCTGAGGTTGTGGAAGGCGTCATTGTCGACAAACAGTAACCGGTTGTGAGCTAGGTCCAGCTCGTGTAGCAGCGAGAGCGCGCGCAGTGCGGCCGGCACGTCCGCGAGCTGGTTGTGCGACAACAGCAGGCGCTTCACTCCACTGCAGTTGGACAGAGACTCAGGCTGCAGCGCCACCAGCTGGTTGTGGTCCAGCCGCAGAACCGTCAGCCCCCGCAGCCGGACCAACGACCCACCAGACAACGTCACCAGCTGGTTGTGCGAGAGGTTGAGCTCCACGAGGTTTGACAGGCTGAACAGAGCGTCGGGTGGCAGGTGCGTCAGCTGGTTGTGCGACAAGTCCAGCATCTGCAGGCTGTTGAGCTGCTGGAACCCTGGGAGAAGATCGGTGAGCTGGTTGTGGCTGAGGTCAAGCTGCAGTAATCGCTGCAGGCCGGCGAAGTCAGCCGGTGACGTCAGGTGATTGGCCGACAGGTTCAGCAGGACGAGCTGCTCGAGTCCGGCGAACACCCGGGGCGGCAGCACCGTCAGTCGGTTCTGCTGCAGCTGGACGATGGCCAGCTGCCGCAGAGATGCCAGCACGCGGCCCGGCAGTGTCACCAGGCGGTTCTCTCTCATGTCCAGCACCTGGAGCTCCTCCGCGCCGGAGAAACTACCCTCTGACAGCCGCTCAATCCTATTCCCAGTGAGGAAGAGCCGCTGCAGGGAGGCATGCTTTGCGAAGCTTCTCGCTCGCACCGAGCGAAGTGCGTTAAATGACACGTCCAACTCTCGCAACACGTGGCCACAGTTCTTCCTGCCGTGACCAGTTCCGAAGCCAAATTCGGTTTCGACCAGCGCGTTGCCGGACAAATTTAAATGCATGAGACGATGGAGTCCACAGAACGCGCTGCGAGGAAGGTACTCTATATGATTGACACTCAAATCGATGCTTTCAAGCTTATGCAGATGATGAAAGGTCTGATTGGAAACGGTCAGCCCGGGCGAGGATGAGCTCAGTGACAAGTGTCTCAGAGCGGTGAACTGATGGAGAGCTCGGCCCTCGATCTTCGTCATTCCGCAGCCTCGTATCTCCAGTCTCCGGATGTCTGACACCTGTTCGAACATCCCGCGACCGAGTCGGCCCTCCGGTGAGGCATCCTCGCAGGACACGCGCAGCTCGGAGGCGCGGTAGTAGGGCCGCACCAGCGCTGACTCGACACCGCCGTCCAGCCGGCACTCCCAGACCCTCGCTGCATCCAGGCGCCAGTGGCACTGCGCCGGGCGACGGACCGGTACTGGGGTGTCCTGTGCCTCTGAGGAGCCGCCGGGCCGGTCAGGGGACGCGCCAGGGGCCGCGTCTGGGGCCGTCTGAGCGGTAGTCACGGCGCACAGAAGGGCGACACTCAGCAGCAGCAGCGGTGTCATCTCCGCAGCTCAGCTTGGACCTCTGACGTCACAGTCACGACGCCATCGCGTAGCCGCGTCCGTGTTCGCCGGAACAAGCCGCCTCCGTAGCTGGTCTCATCTGAAAACAACAGGAAAACACCGCGATTAGTCATACGCGTGGTGCAATATGGGGCCGGCGGCGTTTTGTGTCCGTGCTCGGAAACTACTCGGCTGGCGAGCATTCCGAGAAATATTGGACCGGCTAGATGCCACGTAAATTTATCGACCACGCTTTCATTTCGGCTGTCTGTCATTGCGATTCGATGGCAGTAAACAATGTGGCCGGGTATTTAAGACAGCTTCATCGGGCTCGTGCGATCGCCGCCCGCGTTCAGCAACGATTTCCAATGCGCCAGCCTTCGGCGGCCAGCCTATGGACAGTTGCTGCCTAATTGAGGTCTGCAGACGACCGACGATTTGCGGTATTCAGCTGCACCATTAGCCAGGTGCCCCTCCTTCTCTCCCATCCCCTTTCCCCTCCCCTTCCCCTTCCTGTCATCCACTGAGGAGGGTGCGGCCGCACGACACTATACACATAGGCTCCCTGCCCCCTCGCCCCTCCCCACACCAACTGTCCAGTGTCCACCGTGGTGAAGGGCGGCCACAGCGCCTTATTCATTTGGCTTCCTTTGGACCGATCAGGGAGAATCGGAATTCAATGATATATGCGACGGTCATTGCAGGTAAAGAATCGAGCCACCACCTGAGCGGAACATTTAAGCGATGTTGTAAACTGAATAGACGGTGGTGCTGTAAATTGTATAGATGGCGTTGCCGAAAACTGTATAGCATGCGGTGCCGTTGAAAACCGCATAGAATACGGCACTGTAAACTTTACAGAAGGCGGTACCGTTAACAACACAGGAGACATTGCCGCAAACGTTTTGCAGCCGTTGCGGAGAAGGGGGCAGAGACAGCAGTAGTTAGCTGGAAATTCCCACATTAGCTTGTCTAGTTCGTACAATATGGTCACATAGGTTTTATTTTGACGAGCAGTCGCTTGAAAACTTCATTAACATGCCAGCTGAGTTTGGACAACTCAGCGTGATTGATCAATGTCGTCACGATTCACGCTTGACAGACTTGACAGATGGACAGACGACCGGCTGCTGTCATCTGCGATCAGCATTCTGACTTTTACACGCGTGTCACACACAGCTGGACATATCAGATCGTCGGCTGAGAGTACTCTCCCGTGGGCCGTCCTGTCCCTTCTCCTGCGGGCCATCCTGTCCCTTCTCCCGCGGGCCATCCTGTCCCTTCTCCCGCGGGCCGTCCTGTCGTTTCTCCCGCGGGCCATCCTGTCCCTTCTCCCGCGGGCCATCCTGTCCCTTCTCCCGCGGGCCATCCTGTCCCTTCTCCCGCGGGTAGTCCTGTCGTTTCTCCCACCGACCTCCCTATGGTCCCCCGTCGATCTCTGCGTCACCAGCGTCACTCTCCATCCCACGCTCCCGCGGCGCGGAGCCACACGTCAATTTCGTCAGCGGGGCGGGCGCACCATTACCAGCGGAGACAGCAAGCGACGGGCCGCAGCCTGCCAGCCGCTGGGAATCAGGGTCGCCGCAGAATCTATTTGAATAAGTTAGCTGGATAATAACCGCTAAGAGGGGCCGCCGGCGCGGCGGACGCAGCGGCCGCTGTGCTCGCCGCAGTCCTCGCCGCCAGCGAGCACGTACAGAGACAGGAAGTAATCCGGCCAACTTGTATGCCGGGGACGGCGGCCGGCCGGCCGAGTGGCCTGGCCTCCCGCGGGAGGGTGGGCTCCGGGGCTTCCATCGCAGCGATACCCGCCGATGGTGCGACGGTTCACTGGAAGGGAGGCCGCCTGGACACGGTGGCTGAACGGTGAGTGACTCATTGGGAGGTTGCGTGCGGAGTTGCCTGAGAGTCGTTTTTCACCAAGTTGTGTTTCCTGCTGGTTGTCTTGGGAACGTGGATACAATGTCGATACCAAAATATTAGTGCCGGCTCAGCTTTGCAGTTCCTGGTGGAAGTGATTATCGACTCAGTAGTTTTAATTCAAGAAGATTTCTCTATGTGCTGTAGCGTATAATTGTTCATCCACCTCAGTGCTAAAGAGTGGTCGGCTGTGTTTATAAGACCTATCTGATGCGTTTTGTACATAGCTTAAGTCGTCTTTAGGTCTGCCTAAGCATTCACCCACCATGTAGTTTTCTCCATACTTTTGATACCTGAAATCGTGTTGTTTGTGTAAACGAAAATGCCTGGCATTTTTCAACGTTTAGAATCTATCAATCATAAATCACTTTTGGTTCATTATCTGTGATAATTTCTTACATATATATATATCGTGCCCTTCATTACACGTACTAATGCATAAATACTACGTGCATAAATCTGAAACTAATCGTGTTGTATTAAACACAAAAGATCCGCCATCAAATAAACGCCGCTCTTGAAGCGACATATAAATGGTTAGCACCACGCAGTACCACATGTTATAATGACGATAACTCGCAACGTCAGTGTGATGGTGAACATTTTCTCACACGCGTAGGTACTTCGCGATCGGTCATTAATGTCAGACCAAAATTCAGTTAAAACATTTTGTGTCATGTCTTCTGCCCAACGTTGCTCATCAGGAACGTAAACCATTCTATTCAAACTACCGGTTTGAATTATATTAACCAAACATGTGGCATTTCGTTTTCGGAACATTTCACATGAAACCTCCCGTGACAGATAAACCAATCGCAGAGCTGACACACAATTTCATTTAAACCGGCTAATGCATTTACAAGTAACACTTTCGGCATGCCAAGCCCAGAGAAACACGGCTAGCGAGCTAGCTCTAGCCATATGTCACACTTAGAGTCACCCTTATCATAAAAGGTAATATTTTCTCATATACTTTACAGAAACTACAGGAGCAAAGCGGCTTTGTATTGCGCTGCTTCGTTTACCGAACCGTTCCCTGAGCCCAGCTCGACCCAGAAAGCGCTCCGTGCTGCTGGATTAGACGTCCAGCGAGCGTGTCGGTGCCTGCCATGAAACGGCACCAGTTCAGCGCTCACAGATATTACCGGGCCGTGAAATGAAGAGCGACGCTCCGCTGGAACGGAACGGGGCGTTCTCGGGTCCGCCGCCGCCGCCGCCAGGAGCGTGGGCAATCTGGCGGGGCGCGCAGCGGACAACCGCCGCTCCCGAGCCAGCGTCCTGCCCGGTCAGCTTCAATCAGTTTTGATCCGATCACGCCCGACTGGCGCGCGACCTGGGTGGCGCGCTTTATGACGCACGGCCAATGGTTCAGACGGGAGCCGGCGAGCTGCCGACCCATCCGAAGAGCAGCGGATGATGACAGGACTCCCCAGGCGATGATGACAGGACTCCCCAGGCGATGGTGACAGGACTCCCCAGGCGATGACAGAGGTCACCGGGCCCAACGACGACAGAGGTCACCGCTGGGACCTCCGGGATGGTGACGGCAGTGAGCACCCTGAGACGTGAGGTCCGCTGTCAGACACTACCGGCTGGCCGCTGCCAGAGGGGGATATGGGCGTGGTCTGGCTGGTCTGAAGACACGCCCCCTGCCCGTCTGACAGCTCCTCCCCTTCTCGCCTGTGATCCTGAGCCAGGTGGTGGAACGGAGCTCTCTCCCGACCTCAGAAAATAGATAGCATGTGGTCATACCTGTATGAGGCCAGGTAGTGAGATCACCCAGCCCTGCCAGCTCGACACAAGTTAATTAGGTAGATTGGCTTGGGCTGGTTAACTTGAAACACCTTTTACTAATAGTGTTACTGCGATGGCGGCTAATTTGATACCTGGAGTGGGCAGCCACAGCTGGTCTGGTAAATCATAGGCGTGACTAATCGGCACACCAACTGACGGAGCCGAATGTTCCGCATTGTAAGGAAATACTTCACATGGTTTGAGTTTTTGACTGGTTTATCAGGCTTATAAAGCCCATTATTAAACAACTTTGTAAACCACTTTGACTTTCCGCAAAATGATTTGTATACGAACCACCCAAAAGTGTTTAAACTCCCAAGCTGCCACTTGATTTGGTTGTCTGATTGTCGGTTGAGTCAAGCGTGGTGCTCCAGAGTCAACTCAGTCTGGCACAGTATACTCCGATCCACCGTCGGCCGGAGCCGGCCGTGGTGGCTTTGGTAGTCGCGCCGCATTGAGACTGCCTCTGCCGTTAGATTCGATAGAGGCGCCGAAATGAAGTCGGCCACAACGGCGGTGGGACGACGGCCGGCCCAGCACGGCGTGCTCCGGCATTCGGTTGCACTGAATGGAGCCTGGAGAGAAGTTCAAAGTTCGAGGCGATCAGTTTGGCGTATTTCTGCCAGCTGCAATGAATACTCAACTCAGCGACGGCTGTCAAAGTTTGCTGGTAGTCTGATGGAGTCGATGATCACAAAAACGGAAAATGTTTTTTGTTGTCAGTAGATGCATTGTTCACTTCATTAACATAATGTGTAGCAGAATTGTGCCTGGATCCCGAAGTTGGATCTGGGATCCCAGTGGATCCTTCGGGATAATATGTACCAGGATCTGGGATCTTTTTTGATCCTTAGGCTTATAGTGTACCTGGATCTGGTGTCCCATGTGGATCCAGGGACACAGGACACAGAGATCCGGATCTCGGCTGGATTCCGGATCCAGGCACATGTCTGGTGTGTAGTGTATTAATAACGCACACCTGGCTTAGCAAGTAGTAAAACGTCATCAGTGTTTCCTTTTAACAGCCGCTTGGGGACTGACAACGATCTCAATCATCCAGGTTCATTGTATAAATGACGTTAATGTATGCAGATTTTGCCATCACAGAAACTGTGTTGCATTTATTAATGTCTCATCGCTTGCGACCATTAATTCATGAGCGTGTCAAAATTAATGAAGTGATCTCGTGATAATTATATATTATGGTAAACAAATATTTAGCTACTATATTAATATTGTTGCTACTATGCCTAATTAATTCATTATAATATTCACATAATCATACAAGTTGAGCAAGTAGTAGCACACGCATTCACACTGTTGTGGAGTATAGGAAATATAATCCTTTGACTTTTTCTAACTCCCTTGCTATTCTGTACTATCGCGGCCACATCTCATCCACTTCGACATGCAAATCATAACTGCCCAGCGTATAAATGGGGATCATCTTAAACCCCACCCACACTCATTTGTTCCACAAAGAACTCCGCCACAACGAACTGTCTGGTCTCAGTTGACTGTCACTCTCCTCCCCTCGGACAGAAGGCCGCAGACCGGGTCGCTCCGAGACAAACTGCCGCCGTTGGACGGCGCCGGCGGCCGTGACCGGGCGGGTCTGGTTTCTACACCGGCGGCATGCCCCACTAATTCGACGGATGGCCCCACCAACGCGCTATGACACGAAGCAAATGAGCCGAAAAGCGCGCCAGCCAGCGGTAGCGGGCCAGGCCAGACTATTGGGCCTGCTGGCTGCCGAGGCCAATGGATAATTTCATAATGCTGTTTGGCCTTGTCTGAAGCCGTCGGCTCGCGTCGTGGTTCGCCAGCTTTGGACATGTTTTGCCGAAGTTGGACTTATGGCCGAGCGAGATCCGTCAATCAGAAATGAAAAGATTGGGCGGGATCGGCTATAGCGCGAGCCACATAGATTGGAGTGCCGCTGACGTATCCCAAGGGTGTAGTGCTAATATGTGTGAGCATAGAGCTACCATATATTAACAGGGATTTGTCCAATAAGCTGCTTAAATTCCCTGATCTACAGCGTCTGAGCTCTATACGCAAGTAACAACACTTCTTGGAGGCCCCTTGATCCGTCGTAAGCCAAGTTTAATTACAGTAACGACGCTCCCGTTACCGTTAAGGACGCCTCCGCCGGCGCCGCCCACTATTATACTCAGTACCAACTGGTGTGCATTCACATCATTAACTGTTATTGTTTTAACAGCGCTGAATTACTGCCAGGCATTGGAGACACTTCAAAGCGTGGATTGCTCCTAGTCACGCAACCGTCCACTTAGTGACCGTCACCCCGGGGAAAAGACCGCCAAGAGCCCACAGGGCGGAGCCGCGGACCCTCGTCGGCGATTTTTCCGCACCGTTCACCGCGTCCAGACAGGCACTGTTTCAATTACAGGGTAATAGCGGGGCGCTGGCCGGCGCCCACTCGGCCCTTCTGGCATTGATAAACACTCGCCGCCTGTAATGAGCAGTCAAATCGCCATGAATGTCGGTTGCGCTGTCGGTCGGATCGTGTTGGTCGGTCACGGGAACGTGACATGCGGTGGGGTGGGTGGAGTCGGGGGGGGGGGGGAACGAGCGCCGGTCAGCTGCATGTGTCACACTGCGCTGCTGAATACATCGTCATGTGGCGCATGACGGGGAACATGCACAATGCTTATTGCACATTGAGGGCCATGTGTATTTTGCTTAATTTAGATTAAGTTTGATAAAGTCCAATGCTTTGCTATGTTCCATTGCTAAATTGCTTAGTCCGAGTTCACACAAACCTAATTAAGTCACTTCTTTTCTCGGTTAAATTGCTTGGGATTAAGCCATTCCTGGGACATATTGCTTTAGGCTGACGGAGTGTGGAAACATTTACATCGCCTGCACTGGTAGGCTGCCCCGCTTAACAGCAGGCTGTGCGGCACAGTCTACCCTTCAGGGCCGAAATCGCCACTTCTCAGCACTGTGGCACGGTCGCCGTTGGATGACATTGGCACGCACTGTCGTGTGACATTTATGCGCTGCAGTGGCGGTGAAGGCTACAGCTTTACTGCCGACCCGGGCCACCCTGGTGGCAGGGAGACCGCAGTCGTGGCCAGCCAGCCCACCAGACGACGCGGCTTTGGCGCCGCCACGGCCGCCGCCGCCGCCGCCGCCGCACGTCCACTGTTTATGCCCTCGCCTCGCAAAGTAGCCGGTCGACGTGGGCCGGCCGGCTCTGGAGGCGGGCCAGGTTTATTCGCGCGGCGCTCGACGTGATGTCCGTGGTGGCGGCAGCACTCTGCACTGTTTGTTATCGGCCGCCGGCGCCCCGCTGCGGATCGAACTCGGACGCTGATGGGGCCGTTAGGCGGCCGGCGAGCCGATTGTAAGGGCCAGCCGCGGTCGCCGAGTGGACCCGCAGCGCCAATATGCCGGTCTCGAGAGGGTGTGATGGTCGGCGGGACGCACTTGACGCAGCGCAGCGGCTGACTCGAGCACGGCTGAGTGGGCGCCGCTGACGAACGCCGGAGTAGGCAAAGGGGAGCAGTAGCGGTGGGCAGAGTGTCAGCGCTGGCCACCGGCCCCTGCACTTATCAACAGTCCTGAAGGCGCCACTTCCCGGCTCCGCCCCATCGCGGGGCGCTGCACCAGCGACAATTGAAATTACCGGGCACTTACTCGCCGGCAGCACGTACGCTGGCGTGCGCGGCGGCCGTAGCCGGGCGTAGGCGGCAGTTGGCCGGCCCGGGCCCGCCCCTGATCGCACTATATCACTGACAATGCATAACACGGCCCGCCGCCGCGCCCGCAGCCCGCCCCAGCAATTGGGAGGATATTTCGTGGGGGCGGCGACAAGCGCTGGGTAAACGCGGCGCCGACACGGAGACGCCATTCAGGGTGGACATCTATCGGTCGGTCGCGGCCGAGCACACACACAGTCAGGTGAAAGCCGGCAATGTGGGCTGTTTGCCGAGGGTAGATATTGCGGACGGCCGCGTCACGCTTCACGCGTCATCGTGAATGTCGCGTGGCGAGGGCCTGCGCAGTGCTGTGTAAACGACGGCAACCGATCACCTGGCGCTAAATATATCTGACGCTGGCACACTATGCAGGCTGTGGCGTATGCCTCGGTTACTTCGTGCCCTGTCTGCATAGACGTGATCTATGGCAGCAATGTGTCTTTGGTAAGTGAGGCGTGCATTTTGTGAGCGTTGGCACACGCAGGCGCGGGAAAAGTGAAAATTTAACATGCGAATATATTACCTTAGTGACCATGCAAAAGACGATTGATGATAGATTGAGCAGAAAGGAGACATCAAACCAGCAGGGCTGAGGACATCATATCTATGATGCGTCAACCATATTTGTCACGCATGCAAATTTCACAAAAGAAAACGTTCAACACATCGTGCCCGCTACTTCAAAATGCCGTATAACCTTGCACAAGTTTGGCACGCATTCAAGCTCATTTTCTCGCGCAATATATCTTTCATGTGACATGATAACGCGTCTGTTAGTCAGGCCAAACTGCGCTCTAAATTTCCGAATTGTGCCAGCGGGACAGAATGCATACTGATGGCCCTCCCCGGACAGCATGTTCCGCCATCAGTCAGGCCGCTCAGACCAGATAGAATGCTGCGGATCGGAGAAATTCTCCCCCTCATCTATCACTGCTTAATCTGGTAAGTACGCGAATGCATCAGCGGATGGGACGGCCTGGACCCAGCTTTGAACTGCAAGGTCACGTGCTGGCGGACACAGTGTCTCAGACGTGAAAGTACATACGCAAGTAGTATGTTCTTATGTATGTGTGCATTGTAGCATCTGCAGCTGCATATGCCTGTCTAATGTGTATTATGAATGTGTGGTATTAGTGTGTTATCAGTGAAGTAAATATTATAGTGTTTATCTCTTGTAGGGTCGAGTTGGTCCACTCTTATTATTATAATATCTAAAAACAAATTGCTTTATCGGTATCTTTTTGATGAATTATCATGTTTGAACGAGGAAGCTAAGCTGGAACACAATTTGAAAGCAGCATCCTCTTGAAACTGCATGACAATAACGTGCGATGGTGGAACTTGCAGATCGCCGGCTGTTTCCCATAATATAAAATGTATGAAAGAAAAGTCGCCTATGTCCCACAACACCAAATTTTGCATTTCCGCTTAAAATATATAATATAATTCCGTAGAAAAATAATGTTAGGATTAAACATGATAAGCGCCAGAGTATTTTAACTCCTATGAGTCCGCTGTCATACATCTAAGTCTCATACAAAGCTGGCTTAATTCCTGTACCGGAAATTTAACCAGTTTCAAAGTGAAGACAGAGTCTTGCGCTATCAGTTTCTCGCAGCGCAGCCTGAGCGCGTATGCCGCCTAACAAGAGGTGGTGATAACAGCGTTATTTCCGGCGGCCTTTCCGACGTGTAAACAAGGTCGTCAGCTGCGGAGCTGTCTAAGCTCGCCAGCTGAGGAGCTGTCCAGCTCGCAGCTCCACACTGCAGCTCGACCTTGGCCGTCTCCCGCTGCCACGACAGCCCGAAGCTTTTAGCTACTATCCGACTGCGGGGAACCACTGGCCAACTCGTAAAGCTGAAACCGCGAAACTTCCTCCACGGCCCCAATGTATGTACGTCACTTTGTCCCGATGTAAATCATGCAGCCGACTACTAGTAAAACCCCACTAAATGGGAATTAACGCTGCCAGCCGCTGCTATGGACCGGATGAATAATTCAGCCGTGTATCAGGAGTGGTGGAAGGGGGAGTGGTGGAAGGGGGAGGGACGGGGAGGGAGGTCGTTATACCAGCCGCAGTGCCGCGGCCGGCCGGTCGGTCGGAGATGGCCGTCCAACTTCGCACCACCGCCTGCTGTTAATGGGGTCACCAGCGGACCGCAGAGGCGCCGAATGGGTCACACGGGTCACACCGAACGACCCACAGCTGAGTGGGTATGGCCAACAACGAGAGAGGCGGCACCGGGGTTGGTGTTGAGGATAATCACGGTTCGGAGGTGTTCGAGATCACAATGTGATTGTTTTGTTGTAGCAATGTTTCTAAAGGTGATTTGCCTATTGGGAATGCTCAAGTCTATTTATACAAACGAGTAGGAAAAGTGCAGCTTAAGATTAATTCCGATAACACTCTGTACATTGTATACAAACATGTTCCCGGGATTTAATGTATATTTCCTCGTTCATTGTGTCAAAACAAACATCAATAGGTGAATCCGGGCACCAAAACCTGTTTTTTGAAAGTATAACATCGTAAGAACTGATTTGTAATAGAATGCATTGCCGCATTGGTCAGCGACTGAAAACAAGTTTGTTATCAACACCGTTCTCCCATTACTATCCTGCTGGACACTTGTTCAACTTATATATTGGGGAAATAACCATCGGTCATTTAATATAACATTCCCCATTTGATAAAATGTTTATATTAGGCTAAAAAATGGTAGCATCGCAAATTTGTCTTACTGGGATGACAAGCCATTCCGCACGAAATCAGGTTTCTTGCTGTACCATGGCTGTTACCGGGATCACTATACATGAATACAAGCAAAGAGCTTATCTGTCAAACCCTCAGTTCCTTCTTTTATTTCAGTTCAAGTGCATGCATCAGTTTTTTTCTTAAGCTGTCCGAGGGAGAAATTAAAGTCGTCGCCTTCCTTGGACCACAAACACCCAAAACCGACAAAACCTGATCCGATGCAGCATTTCTGGCGTCATATTCGCGTTCAGCGCCTCAAGTCACCCCGAAAAGTGACTTCACATCGGAACCATGAGGAGAATTTCGGAAATGATGATTTAAGCAAAATGACCAGGCAGGACAACTTTGACATGAACTCGCGGGTCAACCATAAGAGATATCACAAAAATGGTTACTACCGACTAGTAAGTTGATCAACAGGCAAACATGACAGCAAAGACCATATGTCCTTGAGATTCATAGTTTCTGAGATATTATCCGTAATGCATAATACATATGCTATGAATGCCATTTATACTTATGGCGTCTAAATTAGATTAGTGCGTTGGCTATTCAAAACCGGAACCGATACAGCAGAACTGATGTATTCGTGTTCAGCGTCTCATATTACCTTTACGATTAGGTAGTATGGGGTCGGAACTGTGAGTTAAGTTTATTTCTGTTGACGAGCCATTTCTTCCAAAACATTGCTTTACAAATGGAAAGTTCTTTGTCATTTTCGTAGAAAAAAGTTTGAAACCATATTATTGCTCGTTTTAGTGGGTTTGAGACCTGTGCTATCAGAAAATAAGGTTCGCTTCACGGGAACAAAATCACTGTTACACGGTGTAATTCAACCAAAAGTATATTTGATAAATTGAGTGTCGCAAATTTCCAGCACAAAAATGGTGGTCGAAACTGTCACCAACGAAATACAATTTACCAATCAATTAATATTAATCGGCATCGAAATATGCAATGATGATAATGATGATTGGGGGTTTAGGTCGAAATATGCAGCACGGAAGTACATATTAGCAAAGAGCTTGTCAGCAACTTACAATGATTAGGACAGTCAGCAACGCTCAATTTCCATCAATGTGCGCTGCCAAATCAACGCTGTTGTTCATCACGGAAGATTTGATTAATGCAGTTCTAACTCAGCCTGCCCCAAACCAGAAGCTCTAATGATTTCCTCTTTATGTTTCAGGTTAACTGAACTTCGCCGAGCCCCCGTCAATTCGAATGAATAAATCCACGATATTCTGACAAATCAGAACACATTTGCATAGTGATTTTACAGACTTGCTTGCATTCTGTCATTCGGCAGACGAAATTATTTGGATAGACAAGGAAACTAGCGAGCAGAATGGGAAGGAGAAAGCATCGACATTGACGCAAAGCAGCCAGTCGCCGGCGGAGCTTCGCAAAACCTTTCTTTTGCAGGTTGATAACACATAACGAATGCATGAGTACACCAGGAAGCGGCTATGTCACCTGGCCCTGATATCAACATCACATGAATGCAAGGGCGTAGCTTCTCCAAAAAAGTTGGGGGCCGAGCTGGAAAAAATCGCTTAAAGTACCATCAAAATCCACAAAATACATATTTCTCCCCGGATTTGACCCATTTCCTCGCCAAAGTTGGGGGGCTGAATCACCAGTTGGGGGCTAAAGCACCAGTTGGGGGGGGGGGCTGAAGCCCCCCAATTGAATAGGAACCTACACCCCTGCATGGATGTTGTTGGTATACAACTAAAGCCGGCTGGTACGTTTCTGATACATCGGTAATCCCAGAATACACATTGCTCCCCGTTGTTGGACAGACTGTACTACCAGACGTCAATCTGCACCGCAGACTGCATTCGTCAGACAAACTGCACCATCCAACAGTGGTGTGGCGCTGTTAACATAAAGCGCCAAACAAGCCGCATCAGCTGTCGGGAGTCTGTTCTGTAGACTGAAAGCACAAGTCGGTACAAACTGACGGCACCGTTTACTCTCAGACTGCCTGACAAACTCCCGTGGCTGGCAGTCAGCTGGAAGCAATTTCGGAGACGCTCTAAAGTTTGACTTGGCGTCGTAGAGATGCTGGCGTTTCAAAGTTTCAAAATGGCACACTACGTTTGTCGCATATCCGGTTAAGCAGAAACGCTTCTGTTAAATCAGCAGACGAGTTTCCACTTTTCACTCGCAACATTGACTTAATGTAAGGGATATGCGTGGTAGCGGATTTAAGAACAGTGCTTCAGATAGGCGGGTGGTGCTCTGGTCGTCTGTAACTGCTGTGCTCATAGTGATGGGGAGGGATGGGGAATGCTTTCCCAATGACAATATTCACGGACGTGATGTGCTTCTTTGCAATTCGCATACTTCATTGGCAGTTCGACACGGCTCGTCCGTAGAAATGTTCACGTTTCATTTACGACGGCTTCATAGCCAGCGTTTGGCTGCATTTCATAGGCATGATTATGAAAGCTTTCCCAAGGAATGAATTCACTATATGCACTAAAGTGAGAACTCTTGGAAATGAAATTCCATTGCTTAGGAAGTCTACCTTAATTCTGAGAAGGCTAATGGAACAGTGGACACCTGGGTAGTGCTTGATTGATCTTGAGTGGGGCGTCCGGCATTCGTTTGCTTTGCGAATATTGTCTTTATGTCAGGTTTCCAAAAAAATAATTAAGTGAGTTTTGTAATACCATTAGAGGACATTGCTGTCGTCAAATTTACGCTGTTAGCACTCTGAGCCGCACCATATCGTCGCTCTGACACTCTGAGCCACACTATATCGTCACTCTGACACTCTGAGCGGCGCTATATCGTCGCTCTGACACTCTGAGCCGCACTATATCGTCGCTCTGACACTCTGAGCCGCACTATATCGTCGCTCTGACACTCTGAGCCGCACCATATCGTCGTTCTGACACTCTGAGCCACACTATATCGTCACTCTGACACTCTGAGCGGCGCTATATCGTCGCTCTGACACTCTGAGC
>JARFNR010113279.1:0-11939 GCA_030323935.1 Semibalanus cariosus
GCAACACGCTCGTTTTTGAATCAAAGCTCTAGCTCAATTAGGGGCCAATCGCTAAGGGGGGGGGGGGGGTCGTACCAACCCCCTACACGGTCACGCAGTGATCTTGCCCTACACGGGCGAGGGTTAACGCAACAACTACCGGAGTGTGAGTTATTTTCCCCTCATAGCTCCGGACCTGTCTAATGGACCGATGTTAAAAGCTAAACGGCATTCGATAGCCGTGGAATCCTTGTTCGCTTGAAGCTCATTGCTGTTGACCTAAGGGGCATTGATGATGTCTTAGGGTAGGTGAAAGGCAAAATGTTTGCATTTTTATATAGTTGCGCCCAAGGCTATATGTTGTGCCCATATTTTCATGAAAAGCTGTCCTTTATAAGCATCATTGATCAGCGATCTATAATTCAGCTTGATTTAAATGTTTTGCGCTCCTCAGTACTCTTTAGAGCTTTTGTTGACCTTGGGTCAAGGTCACATTAGAGGTCATCCGATCAGATTGCCAATCGCGGCCTTTAGGCTTAGCTGTTCATGTTTATTAGTTTTTTAGGGGGGGGGGATAAGGGGCGAAAGATAAACTCAGAAATATAATATTGTTCCATAAACATTGAAATGCAAACAAAACAGAACCGAACTGTGCCATATGACACATATCGAATTGCATGAAATTCCCTTCCATTTCAAAATAATCTTCGGGTCCTTTCATGGCATCGAATAAGGGCACCGGGTACCCTGACTGAACCCTGACCGGGTACCCTGACATGTTTTTAAGAGGGTTGACTGAAGTCAACCCTCTTAAAAACATGACCACACGTTTAAAAATCCATCCCGAGATGAAACATTACAAGCAGTAAGCAGAGACAGACTGCATTTGTCAGCTCCGTCTCCGTTCTCGGCTCCGCAGCTCCCCTGATGGCTGCTCCAGTCGGGTCAGGGGACACGCACATACATAACCGGCCGCGGCAAAACATCGTTTGCTCTCCGCTTCCGCGCTCGATGCGCATCAACTCAGCAATCCAATAAATTCTCCGATTCCGGTGGATCCTCGCTTTGTCTGTCTTGGCTCTCCCCTCCACGGGCGCCATTACGGAGAGTGGCGGCTCCACTGGAACCGGGAGACCACACCGCCGCGGGGTACCGCCGCGCCGGCAGATCTTGGTTACAGCGGGGCTCAATACAGCTGGAGATTACAAACGTATCTAACTAAATCCTTCTCTACGGTGGTCAGTGGTGCATGCGTTTAATTACAGCTTGTAGTGGGTTGTCCCCTTGTAAGCATTTCAGTGAAACATTGGAAAATATTTGTGAAGAGGAACAATTTGTCGTAACATACTAGCGATATATATTATATATGATAGCGAGGCAAAATGTAGAAAGAGACAAATCAAGGAACATCGAACACAATATTGTTGGTTGAAATAAAACGTCCCTGATAGAAGATCGCTGATGTGCTGCGTTGGATTTTGTCCATATTTTTTCTTCTTGTCATTATACTGATGTGCTGCGTTGGATTTTGTCCCTATTTTTTATTCTTCTCATTATATGTTACCTAGCGCGAACCTTGCGGTACTAGTTATAACATCATCCCCCCCGAACAAGTATTTCGATGCATGACAATTTACGATTAAATGGTATTTCCTTTTTTGCCAGTACAACAATATCCGCGAGTATGTAACAGCTGATGTCAATTTTCAGCATCACCTATGTAGGTACCTATGCAATTCTACCTTGCTGCAGGCAAGCATTTCGTAATCTTGCCATTTGCATTTTGTGCTATTTTTCATGATTCAATTATCCAGACCTTCCCAATAGCCTCTAAACATGAATTGGGTTGCTCATATATCTTCAGGTTAACATTTCGTTCTTTTCATTATTCCTGACTTTTCATTATTTTCATTATTCCCAACTTTTCATTATTGCGCAAATAAAAACTTCCCTATGTAATAACAATCCAAATGAAACTGCTTATTGCAAAAACTTCCACGGCTCATTTCCAGCACAATAATATGGCCGATATTCTGCCTCGGCATAGCACGCGTTACAAATGGCCATTTGATGGCTTCCGATGGCGGCGGTAATACAATCCCGGGCGGCGGTGAGGCGGCCGCCGCGGGAGGGCCGCTTGTTGGGAGTGTGCGCCTGATTAATCGACCGAGCCACCGCCGTCACTGGACGGGGAGTCAAACACACACTGTGCTGGGCGCTGTCGGCTAACTCCGTCCGCTCAGTCCATATTCTGCGTGATATAAGACCATTGCAGTCTACGTGCACCACACCCCGTCTGGGTACTGATCTGTCAGCGCGTCTGTCTTAGGATAGACTGCACGACAATCAGACAAACCGATGGACGTTGTATGACGGACGCTCGGGTCGGAACGGTAGTCTATGGAAAGCTTAGAACACAGGCACACTGGAGCCAATATCGCCAGCTTGTCACAAGTTCCGCCGAGGGAGTTGGTCGCCAGTTGGTGCCAGCTCGTTACCTTCGATTATCTCCGAACCCTCCAGCCGTGACGCGCCTGAAGGGATTACAATTACCGCTGCCGGGAACTGGCCGGAGCAATCACGTCCCTCTGCCCCCCCCCCCTCCCCGTGGCTCGCCCACGCTCCCTGAGCTGCACTCGACACCGTGGCGGCGGAAATGACGTACGCGCGGCACTCGATGGCGCATTAGCGACGCCGGTGGTGATGAGGTGAAACTGTGAAACTGAAACTAATCCTGGGTGCGTCAGACTAGGTTAATCCCGCGCACAGGGAACCCACCGACCCGCCTCATTATTCTGTGCCACATGGTTCGGCGACCGGCTAACCTTGTTGGCATTATACGGGCCCACTCCACTCATAAACCCGGCGAACCTCTTCATTATCCATCATCACTGAGTCATGGGCCGAGTTGATCTCGTTCATTTTCCGGCGGCCTCGTGGGACGGCAGCGCTACTGACCTCGGTCACAGAAATGTCCCAGCGGAGGTAGCTTCGTTGTTGGCGCGCGTGATGGAATTGAAATTTGCCGTGGTCGTGTTGTGATGGGTGATAATTGAAAAGGGCATACGTAACTTGGGCGGCTCTCTGGCCGCTGCGGGTACTATGGATTAAATCTGAATTGAAGTTCATTGGTGAACTGATGCTGTATTGACGCTGAACTGGCGAAATGACAACATCCCGCTGAACTAGGTTGGTGCCAGACTGACACTGCTTGATTGTGTACTTTAATTAACTAATCATTAACTGCATGTAATTGACAGTGAACTGACCCCATATTGCACTGAACCGCTAAATATATTTTGTAAATGTAATTTAACACACTGACCGACCGACGAGCCGGGCTGGTTAGCTGCCAATAGATTGGCCTGTGTCCATGATACGGCCGGGCCATCGTCGGTTGTATGGTGGCCGGCGATGGGACGTCAGCGGGCCATCTCGTCACTCCATCACCGTCTCGCCGGCCGTCTCCGGCGATACGACCGGCACTTCACACCGGCCGGCTGCCCGGCGCGATATTACACCAGGCGCGGATCTAGGGGGGGGGGGGGCGCTGGGGCGCCCCCCTGAGCCGGGTCGCGCCCATGGCGCGCCCGAAGGGCGCAACTTTTTGTATGTGGCGCCCCCTGTCCAAAATCCTGGATCTGCGCCTGCTGTAGGTGCCTCATCATGTTTCAACCCAGCGCAACGCAAAAGTAATGCTACAAAAACGGAACGCAGACGGCTCTACTCGCTTTTCCCTCCAGCCTTGACTTTCCGTCCTCACTCCACATGCACAAAACATGCACCTGGCACCGTGCATATTTGTCTCTTGCGAAATCGGTGCATGCCAGCGCGGGCACGGGTCCGTGTGTAGCACCACCCAGCACACAGACCGTGCTCCTTTGATCCCGCCGAGAGCTCCGTAACGGGTTCACTTCAATCACCGCCGACGAGTGACGTCACTCAGCCAACGACACGGTGTGTCGGCCCCTTGTAATTGTGGTCAGCGGTGCCGTGCTCGGCAGCCTGCAGGCCTCCCTCGGTCCTCCTGCGTGAGGTCTCTTCAGACCACACAGCAGGCGTGTGGTCTGGTGATGTCAGACCACCGCGCGTCGACTGGCTAGAAGGCAATGCCCGCTCGGGATCCACCCATGTATGAGTATGACTGAGTTGCTACTGAAACCTCACACGCCGATCTCTGGGCTAGAGCCTTGCCAGGATGCTTCATCCATCCTGCTCCAACCCCGCTCCGACCCCGCTCCGACCCCGCTCCGACCCACTACGACCCCGCTCCTGCGTATCGCCGGCCGCGTCGACCTCGTGCCGACCGCGTCGATGCCAGCAAGTGGCCGCCGTCGAGAGTCGACCAGATTGGATAATCCGCCCTTAACGAATGCATATTGCCGTCGGAGCCTAATTGGGACTATTTTTCATCAATTGACGGCGCGCTGGCGGCCGGCGCACCGCCCGCCGCCCGCGCCGCCGCCGCCGCGCCGAGAGGGAAGTGAACGGTTGAAAAACAAAACCGATGATAGGCGTAACTGGGTAATGGTGAGCGGTGGCGAAAAAGGGCGCCTCGATTTGCATAGGCCACGAACAAAGCACCGCCGCCGCGCGACCGCGCCGAGTGGGCCCACCCTACGCGATGTCGCGGTCCTCGCACTCCGTCGCCCCCCTCTCTCGGCACGTCGTGGGAGCGGGGTACGATGGAGGGGGTGCGCCGTGGAGGGGGATAAGAGGGGCGGGGAGTGTGGGGGGGGGCGCGTGGGAGGGGTGCGGGCACCTGCCGTCCACCTGGCGCCCCGCGGCGAGGTGCTGTGACCGGCCGGGCGTGACCGACCCTGCCGCGAGCCGAGCGCCGCCCTTGACCCGACCGACACCGACCCACCGCGCCGCGCCGAACCACGCCGCGCCCGCCGCCACGGCTGACCATTGTGACGCACAGGGCGGGGCGTGCGCCGCGCTCGCCCCCGGTGCGCCGCATTCGTCTCCAGCCGCCCGTGAAATCCCATTTGGCGCATTGTGCGACCGCGAGGCGCGTGCGAACCCGGTGGGAACAGGTGGGACTGTGCACTGTCGCAGGCGCCCTGGCACGGTCATGCTGCTGGGTAGAAGGCGCTGAGAAGGCGGGCGACGCCGGAGGTCATGTGGTTTCGGCCGGGCAGCCCAACGACGTTGACAAATTGTGTTTTGTATTTTACGCGCGCAGAAGGTCACAGGGGTCATAAGTGTGACGTTGCCCGTAATTTGCTCACAACGAGAATGAAGTGAGTTGGTGACAAACGAAAACGTCTTTGGAGCGCTGCTTAGGATCTCATGACATTACGGGCATGATGACAGTTTAAACTATGAGGCCATTCAAAGGCATACGCAGTGACTGACAGATTATGTTCTCCTTGTACACTGTTGTGGCCGGGGTTGTCGCGGTAGGCGCCCGTGTGTGGCCGGGGTTTTCCGCCTCCAGTATGACACCACATGGCTCGCGGTCACGATTCTCCAACTTCCCCGTATTCTCGCCGGTTGCCGGCTATCCCAGCACTCTTGGATACAGGCCGTGCACAACGACGGCTCGCAAGATGCCGAGCGCAGCGACACATTAGATCGGCTTCACCGTGTTACAGCGGGAGGACAACCGGGGTTTAAAATGCAGCCGCTACCGCGGTCTCCGTGGCTTATCATGCAAGACTGCTCGACAGTCGCAGAATTATTCATTTGTAAGGTGTTTTGTAATATTGCAAATATTGCTACGCAGTGCAACCTGTATTTACAGGTTGCACTGCGTAGCAGACATGGGCTCGGATCCCAGACACCTCAAATTTGGATTCAAGATTCTGACAACGATAACGGCAATACAGCACTAATATGCGGTGCAACTTCTTGCGTCTGGATCCCTCCCTATATTGTCTGTGTCTGTTGTGTTTGTTTGGCTATCAAAAACGTTAGAAAATAGCATGGGATCAACTTTGGATCTCTGAACCCCGGATCCAGGATCCCGACGGATCTCGGGCTATTTTCACGGTGTTGTGATGCTTCGATGGGCGAAAAAACTTGCACATGGAAAAAGTAAGCACGAAGCAATAGTTTGCAATGTGCAGAAGTGCTATAGCATATCTCCCGTCGCCACAATGCTCATTCAAAGGCCAAAACGCCTGGCGGCATGGCCCATGTCTGCGGCGTCATAGTGTTCACTGTGGTGTGTACTGCGCAGTACAGTGATGCCTTTAGTACTTCCTGGGGTCGACCCGACAAATCTCCCAGTCACACCTTCCATGTACGAAAAATATGCTGCTGTTTTCGCTCCGTTGTGTGGTCTTTAAAGCGTTCGAGCAACACACACATGAGTGGAGAATCATTTCCAAAGTTAGTGTGGTCAAAGGGTATTCTAGTGCTATTTTTGCTATTTTTCATAGCCTGACAAGATGCTCCAATACATTTGCATTGCAAAAAATGAACTGTTGGTGTGGCATTGGCCACACCTGCCAATGCTACATTCTCCACCCATGAACACACACGTGGCATGGCTCTCAAACTTGCACCGGTAGCTGACTTCATGTTGACGAGTACAGGAGGTGTGATTTCCAATGTAAACTTCCGATCAGTGAAGACGCCGAAAAAGCAAGAAGGAAACTGCGGTGAGGTTACCCCAAAACAGCGATTTGACGATCCCCGTGGACCAGTTGACTACGAGATGGTCTGGTCCGGGGGGGACGTTAGCCCACCCCCCCACACACACACACCCCCAACGGTAGGGCCGCAGCGCAGCGAGCGAGTGCGAGCGGAGCGTTCTAAACTTGGGTTCCTGCGACCGTAATTGCTGTAAAGGTTAGGTCAGGTTCGATTATGTTATTACAATATTGTTTCCTGCCACACCCTGGTCCATGGGGATCGTCAAATCGCTGTTTTTTTGGTAACGCACCGCCGTTTCCTACTTGCTTTTTCGGGGTCTTTACTGATCGGAAGTTTACATTGCAATACACGCGTACAGGAGACGGACTCAAAACAAATCGGCCACCTGCTCATAAGACATGTGGATCGACCTATGACCACACAGACTCGTCAGACGCGTTTTCCGCCCCTGTAGACCACGTGTATATGCCCACGTGTCTTTCGAACACACACCGGCCGGCGTTCGTGCAGCGGCCCCTTTGTCAGGCCCGCCGCGCCACGCTGGCCAGCCGGTGTGACGGCGTCTCCCCTGTGTACTGCGCGGTCAGCGCTCCGCCGTCACGCCCCGTGACGACCCGTCACCGCGGGATCGGGGCGTCACGGGCCACCGCCGACCGGACCGTGAATCAGGGCGGCGAGTCGCTACGCACCTCACCGGCAGCTGGTGGCGAGATCACCTTCCAATTACACCCACCGGCCGCCGCGCCGCTGCGCGAAATCCGGAGCGGTCCACCGCGAAACGGCGCGGCTCGGCGGCGCGAGGCAGCACGAGGAAGCGCCGAAGATACGAGGCGCAAGCGAGTAGCACAAGGAGCAAGGCGAGGCGGGAGCCCCGGGCGGCAGCAGCAGCAGCCGGCGGCTGGAAAGCGGGGCAGTGAGGGCGGACGGAGCCCCACGCGCCTCCGAGGTGACACCGCCTGATGGAGCGGCTACCGCCACCGCCGCCGCCACCGCCACCGCCACCGCCGCCGCTGCCGACGCCGCCGCGGGCGCGCTCATTACCGTTCATTAATAAAGCCTAATTAATGCCCCCATCGTCTGCCTATTGTTGGGCAGTTGCGGAATTTAGTATCGGCCTTCTGTCCGCTATAATTATGGTGACGATAAACAGCAGGGAGAGGGGGACGGGAGGGCGGGGGACGGGGGACGATTGGTTCGTCTCCGAGCTCACCATCACTACCCGTACCGTTCCCCGACCGACCCCTTCAGGACCGCTCCCCGCCCAGAACCCTATCCTCGACTGTAGAAGCCGGCCGGTGCTGCTGGGGGACGTTAAGGTCATCCATCAAGACCCTGGCCAGGTGGGCATCGGCGCATGGGGCGGCCTGACGTCTTTTTGTTCTCCGGCGGGTACTGGCGGCACGGCAGAGTGAAAGGAGGGGCGGACGGTTAGGGGAGATTTGGTGCAGTTTACGTCATGTTAAGTGGCTCGGCTCATCAATCACGGGCAAGTATTCGCTTCTCGGAGGCCTGTGGTGGGGTGTGAGTGGCAGCGGACCAGTGTGGCGTTATGGGAGTATAGATAATGGATATTTGGGCTGATTTCGGCAAGTAGAAAGTTGTGGACAGCCATCGTGGTGGTTTTGCTTGTCTCTAACATACATATTTGCATGCATGTTCATTGTTTTACGACGTAATGACCAAAGCATGTGAACTGTCATAAAGTACGCAATACAAGTATAAATCGGCACGATGTAATGCTCAATTATTACCCGAAACGGAATCGTTTCCGCCGAAAACATGGACATTATCGATTGCAATTCCCGGACAGAAGAAAACGGGTAACTGACCCTTCAGCAATACATACAACTAGAATCGTCAGCGAGGTAAACTTAACTTGCACTAAGCAACGTAAAACAACGACATCACGACATAAGCACGCGACCATTCCACTTCAGTTTCTACTCACTGCTCGACGACGGTTAGCACCAACACCAGCTGCCTAGGCCGTACAAGTCAAAGCTGCACGCAACCGATAGCGCGGCCACGAGCCGGCACACTGCGGAAGCGTCTTCACGCGAGCATTGCGACCACTGGAAGCGAGCCGGAGCCTCACTGTCCGAGTTATCACCACAAGTTCCGGGGCCACTATCCCTCGCGGCGGTTAGGTCGCTGTCGCGTAGCCTCAGGCGGCAAAATCGCCCATCGGCGCAACTCCGCAACAAGAGGAAACTGACGCACGTCGGCTGCGGTGTGGTGTCGGGGACCAGCCACATCCTGTTCACTATCTGCACAGAGTCGACAAAATACAGCAGTCCGCCAGACCGACGCCTCGACAGAGCGAAGCAGGGGGTCCGCCTCGCGGAGAAGCGGGCAGAGGGGCGACACAAGCGAAGACAACTCTTGGTGCATGATTAAGCAGACTTAAATTCATGCTGTGGAAAACAGCACGTTGAAGCTCTTTAGGTATATATTCCAAAGCTTTCGAGGACTGCAAGCCCGTGGGCTTTTGGATAAATTTTCCGTTTTTGTCGATTTTATCATTCTGGGCACGGAGGTATCACGGATACCTCACGGATTGGAGATCACGGATCACGGAGATCACGGATCACGGAGATCACGGATCACGGAGATCACGGATCACGGATTGGAGACGGGAAGAGCACCGGACAGAAGGAACAAGCTACTCTGTTACGGAAGTCGACGACGTCCTGCGGATGAGTTGTGAGCCGAGGAACAGGAAACAAAATGGATAGCGAATTCGTAGAATGATAAATATAGTCTCATGGTGTCGATCTGTGGCCAAAATGACCGAAAAGTGTCCAAATACGTCCTGTGTCCGTGTCCTCGTCATGTCCTGAGGACGCCCAGAGGACACGGGCGGCAACGAAATTTTTTGGTTGATAGGCAAACAGTTGTGCTAACCGAAATTTTGGTAACCGAAAAAAAATTGTGACCGATTTGGTAATCGGTCGGTCAGGCTTATATTTTTTGACACTTTTCGGTCATTTTGGTCACAGATCGACACCATACGTCAGTATTACTGACGTTAACACAGCAGATATCGCATGCTTACTGTCAGCATTTCTGTTAGAAATGAATGCTGCAAATAAGTAATGCGAGCTGAACAATGAGTTACATATAGGTATTGTAAACGTTTTTGCCTACAGGCGTGAGATGCTATTTCACCACTGGATTCAATTAATTAACAAATTAACATGATACGATGAAAACAGAGTTCATCGAATGAATGCGGACAAGCCCGAAGCGTAAGCCCGCAACCAAACAAAACAACAAAGAAGGGAGAAAGCTCGCGCCGAGTCAGCATTGCGCCCACAAGAACAATGACCAAAGAAGTGCCATGCTGAATGCTATCAGCTACTCATCAGAGCTAGCGACGATGCCACTGTTTCGTCATACCACACATGGCAAGCACCGCCAGCGATCACGATCCGCAGAGCTTGTAAACCTTTGTTCGTACATGTTACGACACGTTTTCATTATATGGATATATGTAAGCAGCAGTGTTGAGTGTTGATAGGGGATGATATCAGAGGAGTAGAAACCGAAAATGGCTCAGAAGAACTTCAGAAAGGCATTGTCTGCATGTAGCCATAAACAGAGATAGGAAGTGAGATGAATTGTAACATTGCTTAGATCCCTTCTTAACATTGCAAATCCTTTTTTAACGGAAATGTTTAGCTTATCTATAGCTGCATTGCAATAGAAACTCGCATTTTAAGGTAAGCTTTTCAGTTATCAGTCTATCGTATTAAAAATACCCACAACATGCATCGACTTGCCGATGTTGAACCATATGAATGCCCCCGATCAAATAAAATAGCTTAAATGCTTTGCTTCGCATATCCACTATATTACGTGTTTGTCAATTTAATGCGCGACCTAACGGCCGCCGATCCAGCATTTTGAACACGACCTAAATTAGCCATCCCGAGCACTTTCTCTCTCGCAGGACAGCCTCAGGACACGACGCAGACGCCGGTACCCATATGCTCGGCCCCCGACTACAAGGACTAGGCCCCAGCTGGGTACCGGGGCGCAGAGCCACACGAGACGGCTTTCAAGGCCGCGGCGCAGCGGGACGCCCAGCTTACACGCGCCATCTGTGAAGAAGTCGCGCTTCCCAGCCGCTCCATAGATGGCAGTGCGAACTGGAGCATCGCAGTTATGTATTGCCTCTCGTCATGCGAACGGGCTGTTATTTAACGTCATAAGGTCGGGCATCAGCTACTAAATGTCGGGTGTATGACTGCACACCGTGAGTCTGCACTTGATTAGCACGGGCTATAATGTGGGCCGTCTACATTCTACGGCAGCGGGGTGCCAGAATGCGACTGCGACCACTGGTACCATGGGCGTCGGATGCGGGGGACAGGCCCCCCGTCACCTCAACATTTTCAGATTTTAACAATACGTCGGGCGTTGCATGGACAGAATCGCCTTCAAAATGCCTCCGTCCACCCCAACTTTCAGAAGATGGCGACGCCCTTGACTTATGGCAAATTTAGCGGACGGTTGGAACAGCCAATGACAAATCTTTTCGGAGTAAATTATCGATTAGCGATTTTAAATTAAAATAATTGTAATGACCTCCCCCTCCGGGGCGAAGGTTAAGGCTCGGCGGTATACCATCCATTATCGCACCCAGGCAACCCTGACATTTCAAACCAGAGACACTGGATTTCGGGCGACTGCTGATGCCGCGGTCATATCACGTGCGACACTTCCGACCCGGTGACTGCGCTCCTCCGGGAGCCCCCAGGGCATGGACCTCTGATCTCTGAGGACGGCAGGGTACACTCCACTGGCACACTGATGAGCCTGACCCACCACAGGGATGAAAAGCGGTAGGTCAGGATTTAATTGTGGAACTGTCGGCTATTGAGTTTGGGGAAAATGTTAAATGATTATTGGCAATGATTTCAAGAGACAACAACGTTAATGGTGACCAGTCCAGAGTATATTCTACAGATTTGAAAGAAACTTAAAGAGAATGTTTCCCGTCTCTGAAAGTTGTCAAATATACGCCGGTTGAGCCAAAAATATGAAGTAAGTGCTGCTGAAAACGATGGTGATATTTGTTTCTCGAAAAGTCACTTAACTTCATACAAAATACTTTTTTAATTTGGGACAATGACGTCATTATTGAGCTATAGAGATATGTGGCTGTCAGCCATGTCAACGGCGGCACTTGCATAGTATAGACCCCCATTTGCAAATAATAAAAAAATGCTTAAAAACGGTTAAGTTTTTGGGAAAATGGTTTTAGTAATTTATACATCTAAATAACAGCCAAAGATAATGGCTATCTCAATTCAAAACCAATACAAAAGGTGAAACATTCCCTTTAAGTT
>JARFNR010115499.1:0-14180 GCA_030323935.1 Semibalanus cariosus
TAATAACTTTGCAATCACTGTCCCGATTGAGATTGGGTTTTCACCATTGGATAGCTACATCAAATCAATTTTACTTTTAGCAAAAATATGCACATGCAAGTTATAGTTTAACTTAGTGTACAAAGTTACGATCCATAGTTTTCGTCGGCATAATTTGCGTCCGCGAAGCCTTCCATAGTCAACGAATATTGATAAGCACCAGTAAAACGCCTTTGTGGGCGATGACCGGGCGGGCGCGCTATGTATTACATTTTGCATGCTCTCCTTTCTCAAATCCGCCAAAAGGCCGAGTGCACGTCCTGAGCACTGCATGTTTCATCGTATAAATCAATGCTTAGATCAAAATTCGTTCACTATGGAAGGCTTCGCCGGCGCAAACTATGCTGACGAAAACTATTAATGTAATTGTGTACACTAAGTTAAGTTATAACTTTCATGTGCATATTTTTGCTCAAAGTAAAATTGATCTGATTTAGCTATCCAATGGTGAAAACCCAATATCAATCGGGGCAGTGGTTGCAAAGTTATTAGCTTCCGAAGGGCGTCTGTACGGCCGTGTCGAGCCGTGTCCGGCCGTGTCGGGCCGGGCCGGGTCAATTGCATATTTGTCTTGTAAGTTGACGAGAAACCTCACGGGCGCTTCGCGCCCACTCGGTAATTATTTTATACGATTAAGCATGCAGTGCTTAGGACGTACTCCCTTTTGGCGGATTCGAGAAAGGAGATCATGTAAAACTTAATGCAACTTATAACCGAGTGTGCCCGCTCGGTCATTGCCCCAAAAAGGCGTTGTACTGGTTTAGTATTGTAAAGCTATCCTTGGTTGCAACTTTTACTTATGGCGTTTCAATTGAGAGTCACGTGCATTGAAAATGGCTTTGTCACATCTACTTGGATTTTGGATTTTATCGGCTTGGATGCAACGAAGAAATGCAATATCAATTACAAAATGATACTAATGAATTACATGACTTCCCAATTGATGAGGCTGCGAACATCTAGCTTAAAGGCATCTGCAAAAGGATTATTGACTGAGGACATGTACAATTTGATAAATGCATTTATGATCACTTAAGAATGGTCAGTTTACGAGGGCTTTGCACCTAATATCAGATCCATGAGTATTTGGCAATAAAATCAAATCAAACTCCGTAAATGCAGCGAAGCAGCACCATCACAAAAAAATGATGAAATTCAATTACACTCGGGATATAATAAGGCATTTAAAAGAAGGCATTCGAGAGCTCAACTGACAGGTTCGTTAGAAGAGGAATAAAACGAGAAGTTTTCATGTTCTAGGTCTCTGGTCTTACTCAGCGCACAAGGTATCTGTGATAACATCAGCTAAGCTGCACGCCTCTGACCTGGAAAAACCTTGTAGCAGTGGCGAACAGCGCAGTCCGACAGCGCTGCTTGCACTTGGCTGGTCGCAATCTCTTTAAAAAGCGCCAAGATCGTGTGTCGATATACAGAGGACAGCGCCCTTGGAGGCATTAATCATCTCGCTACAAGACGTTAATCCAATCAAATTTTGTTCGTCTCGGACCGGCATATCCAGCTGATTTTTGCAGCAGGCTAACCTAACGCCGACAAGTTTACACCCCCAACAAGTATAACACATAACTGGTTTCTGCACAATGGGACGTATGATGAACAAGTGTCCGTCAGAATCAGATGCTGTACCGTCAGAATCAGATGCTGTAAGGCTTCTGCTGGCTTGCCCTGCCGCGGTTGGAGGAACGGACAAATAGTCGCTTGAGCTTCATTCATTATTCAGCCAAACGGAATCAGTGAGTTCTTAGCGTGTGGACATAGCGAAGAGGCTTCGATGGTTAATGATGCAGTTGACTTTCATGCAACCGTACCGCCATCTGTTTCGCGTTAAATAACAAACATTGAAAGCAGCTCAATGCAACTATTGACTATCGTCTATCGCCAATCATTGCATTATGTACCGATCTAGGTGATGACATTCCCCGTAAATGGAAACGTACATTTTTTGAAAACTCTCCAAATCATTAACTATGGTTTAAACACTTTATCCAGTCGAACAGTGTCTATATAATGAGCATAAAATCGCAATGAACTCCCAGGCAACTGAAAAGTTGGCAATGCTCATGAACAGGTTCGAATGTCGGGCAATTTGGTTTTAAATTGTTCCATTAGGGTGAGTGTAGCATTAGATGGAGGTTGTGAAATACAGTAAAAAATATTTTACAACCTTATCTGATTTTTGAAGTCTCGTACCGAGCCAGGTGATATCCTGTCTCAGATTAGCACCCAAGTTTCCCATGTCGCCTCCGAACTGAAACCCTGTCGGCTCTATTTTACGACCTGGCTCATAATCAGGGTCTGCTGAAAATCATAAAACCTCAAAGCATGAATTGTTACCTTATCACTGTTGTACAACTTACCACTGTCAAATCACCCGCTGGCGACATCTCCAAAGAACTGTGCGACATCGAAAGAGCATGTATCGCCACAAAGCAGCACTGCAGTGAGATAAAAACGCTCAACCTACCGAAACTTCCTTGCTTCTGTGCAGGCTGTTCAGCACTATTTCTATGAAAACGGTCTGCGAAATCTTTGGCAAAAATTCCCAATCGTCCGGTATTTAAAAATCTCTCTTGGGATCTCGGTGGTGTCAGTCAGCTGAGTGTCCGGTTAAATTCCAGCAAATGAGCTCAAGGACAACATTCCAAATGAATGGGTCCTGGCTCGCTGGGTACACAGGAAGATGGTGGTCAATCATTGTCTGTTTGCATATTGTTAGTAGTGACTACTGAATATAATCACGATGCTGTCGTATGTGCTTTATTAAGGAGGTTTTACAACATGCACAAAAATATGCACTAAATTTCGACAAATGCGCATCATCTATATGACATTGTTGCACATAGCTAAGTGTTTGAAGTGAAGAACTGTTAAGAAATATAATAATCTTGCTGAAATGTGGATTAAATATCGAGTTTGCATCGAGTTTGCATCAAATTTGCAAAAGGAGATATATCAATATACAAGAGCGCCGCCGTAGGGGGAACGGAGGGGACACCGTCCCCCACGGTCATCAGGCTGTGGGGGTATTTTCTCCTCCAGTTTTGGAGACATAAATCCATTCCTTGTTCGGAAATATTGCAGGCTGCAATATGTTTTTTAACATTTGGAAAAGTATCAGTGCAATGAAAGAATGAGAGGGATCAGGACGATGTTTTTACTTTTCTTGACGGAAGTTGGCAGGAATTCAAAGGGAATTTTGGTGGCAGACAAACGGGAATATTATGGCGTTAATGTGCCCTATGTATTGTTTAGGCACACTTTGTGCTTGCTGAAAGGGAACAGCGGTGGATAGCTTTACGATATGAACGTTTATGTTTGCAAGTTTTCAATCACTTCGACCGAATAGCTGCAAAGAAATAAGCTTGTGAAAACCATGGCTATGGTTGGGCCGCTCATACGGTAGATGTTTCCACCTAGTTGACGGAAGACCTCGCTCCGCTCGGTAATCAAACTGTTTATGCCGGGTCCTGATCTCGGAAATATATCCATTCAAAAGCTTCGGACTAAATGTATAAAATAAAATATGCAAGCCATTTTGTTCTAGTTCCTGCCTAAATGCGTTAAAAGTTTGCAAACCGAGGAAGTTTTCAGATAACTATTTCATCCATTACTCCAAGTACATGAGTTACTTCATCCGCATCCGTCCCGGCCAGACAACCACAAACAACTAACCCGCACAACGATCCGGACGGCAGTCACCGCACCCAGCGCGATCCGTCCTCCAGGTATACAGATACGGACACCCCGGGTCACCGGACCCAGCGCGATCCGTCCTCCAGGTGTACAGATACGGACACCCCGGGTCACCGCACCCAGCGCGATCCGTCCTCCAGGTATACAGATACGGACACCCCAGGTCACCGGACCCAGTGCGATCCGTCCTCCAGGTAGAGATACGGACACCCCAGGTCACCGGACCCAGCGCGATCCGTCCTCCAGGTAGAGATACGGACACCCCAGGTCACCGGACCCAGCGCGATCTGTCCTCCAGGTACAGATACGGACACCCCGGGTCGGTCAGCGTTTTGAAAACCATAAATTTGGGTGGAAAATGACACCTAAATGAAATATTTTTCACCTTGCAAAAAACTTGAAGCCGAGTTTTCACCTCCCGTAGTCATGAGTTTGAATATCGGGTGACCATTGTGTGTGAATCAACACCATTATTTAAACTGATGTTTAGTTTAGTTTGCATACATGGCATTTTAAAGAAAAGACAGCAGGCTTCAAAAACACATGAAATGCTGAACAAACATGCATAAATACTTGGTTACCTTGGCAGGAGAATATCGTGAAAATAAGTTGTGTTACATACGTTTCGTAATTTAGTAGCCTCGTAAAAAGCGAGGTAAAAACGAGGTCGATTGACACCCTGGTGGATCTTAAAGCCAATATCATATTCAACTGATCGGCCGCGGAAATGGGTGCCTGTAATTGGTAGAGCAATCGATTATCTATGTTTTTGCGAAGTTTCATCAACATCCATCAGCTGTTTTCGCTGAAATGTTCAATTATAATTTACCATGCATTTTATCCATTGCTTATGCACCCCATGGTTAGAAAGGCTACGACGTGTAAGGTTTTTAGTAGATTGCAAAACAATAAGAGGTTTAAACAAAAAGTAATTTACATAATTTTGGAACCGAGGGTGATGAATAATTTACAGTGAAGTTCTATCATACTTATATAGTTTATATTTGTTTTTGAAATAAGTTTTCCAAAGTGCCATGGGCTAGCTCCGGCAACAAAATGTTCAGGGTGTCATGTGACACCCTGGTAATCTTTGAAGGTATGCTATAAAAGACGATGTTTTCCAGACTTTTGTCCTGAAGTTTCTGAATCATCAATAAATTGTATTTGTTATGACAAAGTTTCTTACCGTTCGGAAACGTATTAGTAGTAAAATAGGCTAGTTTTTTATGTCAAGATGTTCACCTCGCAATTTATCTCGCAGTTGTCATGGGTATTGAAAATTAGCAGTCGGCTTTCTCCGGAATCAAAAGTGAATCCGTTGCGCATCAATGACAATTATTTGGCGCAGATTAAAATGCATTCTGCTCAGTGCGGTTCAGTTCAACAACGTGGTTTTGGTACCCCCGACCACGGTATAAGGAAGTGTTTTAGGAATTTAACTTATAGTTTGTGTAAAAAATTGTGGCTGATATTTTATGTTTTAAGTTCAATTCATCACGTAAGACCACGGGTAGTGTTTTATCTGTAAAAGACAACGCTGTGCAAACATATTCATCTTGCATATAAGCAACCATGTCATTGATATAAATAATTGTAGAACCCAATATACTCTAATAATAGGTAGGTATATAACTTTTTTTCATTTTAATGAAGCCCAACCATTTACGTTATCTGGACTGCAATTATGCAGTCTTGGTGCACAATCCACCTAATCATAGGTCACATGTTTTGGGAAAATACCTATATTGGAATATATAGGTACATGACAAGTTGGAGTTATGTTAGATGGAACAATAACAAATATTACTTTTATGTGTTAGTTTTTACATCTTTTGATTTATGGAAGCTTTGACATTGTTTCATCTTATTTTTCATGTATGTATTCATGCCATTAATTTTGTTCTTTGTAGCTGTGGTTACTTTGTTGTTTTATTCTGGATTTGGCCTGAAATTTCAAATGTTTACTTTTATCATGTGATTCTGATATTTTTGTGTTTCTGAAGCTACAGCATATGCAATATGCATTTGTTGAGACATTCTCACAACAAAGCCCGGCCTTTAAAGAAATGGGGGTCACTCAAAAACCTGCAAGGCTGCTCGTAAGGCAGCATTTAACAATGAAATGGTTACAAATGGCAATGACTTAAATATAATGATCTGACATGATTACAAATATGTATATTCTTTTTACTGAGGCAGTATGTGAGGTAGTTTTACCGAGGAAGCTCCAAACATATAAAACAAGTTGCAATTAACAAGTCAATTGTTACTCATTTCTACCTCATGAGTCATTCTAAAACTACCTCATGACATCCTGCCGAAAATAATTTTCAGAACACTGCCTGACCCTGACCACCACGACCACTGAGCCGGTGTCTCCTGAAAGCAAAAAAGACAGTCCAGTGGCAGCCAGATGACGCAATAGAAGTTCTGATATTCACGGCATAATATAATAATAATAATTCGAATTGTAGACTATTGCGATCATGGATCGACGCAAAATTTGCAGACGATAGTGCGACCCTACATCCCCACTAACATGCCAAATTTCGCGGTTTTGACTGCAAGGTGCGTGGAGTTATTAAGCAATCGGGTGACATCCCAACGGACAGGCGGACAGGTGGCTGTCACTTCTTATTATCAGTATAAAATAGTTATCTTACAAATAACTAGGATATGTATTCCAAACAGCAATTAGTGAATCGCCTTGCGGTGCCCATCGAATATAGAGTCGTTTGAACAATCTATCATTACAATTTCTAAAGAAGTTATTTTTTTCACCTATCACCTGCTACAATTTTAAATACAAAAAATAAAGCTGGTAGATACAAAAAGAATTGCGTTCCAAAGTAAAAATTATAAGGTAAAAAAATATTTTCTGCCATATTGTCGCGAACCGTATTGATGGTTCATTCGGCACTTCGTCCCCCACTCAAAAATCCGTGGCGAACCCCCTGCCAATATACCAAAAAGTCAAACAAATAAGTTTAATAACAAAAAAAAGGTTTTCGTATATATGCAACGGAAAAGCCAGTTGGTTGCTACTAATTGATTGATTTGGTTTGTTTTATTAACTGACGCACTTTAACAGGAGCTCTCGATAGATTGGTCTCTTTCCTTTTTTGAATTGGTCAGAACTAGTAGCTGCAGAGGAGAAGAAAAAAAATCAGTAAAAGGGCACACAAAAGTTACACAAATATAGTATCTTTGAATGCTAATTTGGGTCAACCGTACCAAACTGGAAAACAAATATTACATGCATTCATATGTTATATGCTTTGTGATTGTTGTCGGCAGAATATTCTCAAAATAAAGGTAAGATATGATGAATATTAAATTAAAACCTCAGTACGAAAATGACCGTCTTGTTATCACATTTTACGTGCTGCTAATGCATCATAATGGATGCATTATAGATAACCGCGACACGAAACAAAATTAAAGCATGTGTAAAATTCATAAGATATCGTATAACTTATGAATTGCTGGAAATATCCAATTTGTGCCAGCAACGTTCCAGTTTCGTGTATGAAACAAATCACATCATTTCAACACAGAGACGCACATTTGAGTTAATGCATGGCTTCTATGTTTATCTGTGGCATAGGCGAAGTTAAATTTCGAGGCGCAAATAATTACGTATCACACAAAATCTGAAGAAAAAAATTACGCTCAAGATTAAGTAAATATTGAAGCATATGGGATGTAAATTTATGGTCATGATGAACACCAGTATTTATATCTGCAGCTTTGTGTTTTTGTGTGGTTTTGGACTTACTTTTTAATCAATCTTTAAATGATACAACAATCAAAATTGACGCTGGATTAATGCTTGGCTTTCATCCCTACGAATACATTAATCATCAAAGCGAAAATTCCATCCAATAGAATTTGATATGCTCGATCACTCTTTGTGTTTGTGTTTGTGTCTTTGTGTTAATGGTCCGCAAAAATATGCAGCATTTGGCCCCTTCCTCCAGATATGTTATATTTCTAATGAACTCAATGTTTGGAACAAACTAAAATGCACTTTAAAGTTAAAACTGAACTTAAATCGTCTGCTGTCAGGCAGAGGTAACCTCGTATATCGCTACACTTCTCCGTAAAACTATCCAAAGTACCAGCATCCTAAACCTCCTCCAAACCCCTCTCTCACTTCCTGCACTCCCACATCCCGCCTCGGAGAGTCCTCCAGCAGCCGGTCGGGGCACGCGGCCAAAACAGTCCCCCCGTGTATGTATCGAGTGAGTCGCGGCGGCACCGCCTCCATTAATCGCCGCGGCCGGTGGCAGCGCGACATACAGCAATGCTTCCCGGCCGGCATGGCGGCTCGCCGGCAGTCGCTGCGCCTGCCTGAGGCCGCACGGAGGTGCCCTGAGCGAGAGCCGAGCGCGCCGCGAGTCCGCCGCCGACCTGCGCCGCCGCGCCGCCGCCGCGCCAGGTGCCGCGCTGCGCGTGTCGCGCCGCCACTGCCCAGAGCGCGCGCTGGGTCGGCAGAAGCAGTCCGGTGTCGAGCGAGCGGCTGTGTGTGCCAGCTATGCCGAGTCGGACGGACACACGGGACAAACACGCACAGGTAACAGGGGAACATGGCTGCTGGGGCGCCGCAGGGGGCCACCGGGGGGTGTGGGTAGCCGGAGAGGGACGGGAGAGGTGATGTCGCCAGCCGCCCGGCTGTTGTGTCGCGAGGAAGTGAGGAGAGAGGTGTTGTGCGAGGATGGCTGGCGGTGTGAGGGTGGGATGTGAATTCCATGGTTGTGACGGTGCGGATGGCAGGTAGGAGTGGCTAGTGGAAAACCCCTTAAACTGGTCAACTTAACCTTTTGCCTTTGGTAGTAGTTGCGCTGTTATTTTTTAACTTGTGTTCAATTCTTTCCTTGCGACAAAACCTAAATGAACATCATATTTAAAGACAGCTTATCTTGAATTCATTTGAAATGAGGCTAGATGCAAACACAATTATTGGCATCAAATCGCTTATTATTGTAGAATCCCGATGACAAGTTCAACGATACTTAGCACTTTGCGAAGCCATTGCGAAACAACATAACCGGCGCTAGGTTCTTAGTCCGTGTCAGCTCTTGTCCTTTTGCCAAAACATTGCCGTGCGGGCTGCTGCCGCTGTCGGTGCCAGATTTCTGAAAACTCTCTGCAGACGCCGCCGCGAGCACGGCACATATAAACACCTATCTGACATCGGCCGTCTGGCAGAGGACCTCCCGGACCTCCCGGCGTCCGCAGCGCTGTTCCGCGTCAGAGAGCCGCCACCGCGCCGGCCCGGTCAAACAATGCAGAACACCACGCTAATGACGGCAAAAACCGGGCTGCACATGTAAACACGGCAAAGCGACGCGGCCGCTTATGAAATTGGCCGTGTCGGTTAGTTGGGACAGTGTCGGCAGCGGCAGCCTGACTCAGCGGTTGGTGCTGTTGATGTTGCAGCGGATGCTGCTGTTGATGTTGCCGAGTTGCCGGAGCATCTGTCTCCGTGTGGACAGCGGTACTGGGTGGCTCTGCCTGCCAAATGTTGTGCACGGGTCCGTGCGGGTGACAGCACGCTGGCAGTTCTGTTGAAAAGGACACAGACCCTGTCCTGGCACTGTTTTGGAGCGGCGCGAATGCTGACCAGAAAGGACAGCAGGGTCGGACCGTGTTCCGACCGGGTGGGTATGCGGGGGATTGGGTGGTGTTCTCTGATCGGGAAGTGCGGGTCAGCGCAGATGGCGGGAGGAGAGTTTTGGATGTGTGCTGACCAAACCGACACGGTTGGGATCCAGAGGGATAGTGAGAGCTGCGTGGACGGCTGGTGAGAGCTGGGGAACCGGGATGAGACGTTCCTTTCTCCCACAGCAGCTGGGCACATGCGCTGGACCCATTCTCAGACATTTCAGTTGAACGGTGGACGCGGCAAATTGTATCCATCATTGCAGCCGGAGGAGCAGCAATGAAAAGCTGAGGTCCTGTTTATTGTGGTAAAGCTACCCAAATGGCATTCTTAACTCTTAATTCAGCATCAATAAGCGAGAAGCTAATTTTCGTTATTGATAATGTTTTGCAGTGAGGGGGTCGAAGCAACTAATTCGAATATTCAGACAAATTTTACCCGGATCGGCGTTGAAGCAAATATAACCAGAGCGAGGCATACTACATGTAGTTATACTTGTAAATATTATAGTTGCCTTTCTCCTCATAAATGATTGCATAGCAAAATACAAGCGTATGCAGGGATAGACAAAACACAAAAGGAGTATATAATTTGAGATCCTCATCATGGAAATGTTATGTAACATTTTCGCGTATTGGATAGTGCTCACTTACACCATACAATAGTTGCATTCACTTGCAATTGCCCAGTTTCGCTCATGACATCAAATATGAAAGCTTGGATATGATTCGCCTGTATTTGTACAGCACTGGACATTTTAAATTTTGTGAGTGCACTAATTTTGTTCGCTGTGTCTTCGTGATGAGGTGTGACAGAGCCGATTTAGGCCCAGCACACTTTCCTGAATATTCCGAGCTGCATCAGACACCTGTAGTTCGGGACTGGATCAGCAACGGATGTTATGCATCATCTAGTTTGCATAGAAGAGCAAAAATTGTACTTTGCAACTTGGTATATAATGATAATTTGTGTTTGCTTAGTTTGGTTTACGTCTATGCTTCTTCCAGAAATTCTTCAACATCTAAAATATATTTGTTTTGTGTAGCTGTCTATTTAATGATTATAGGTGTACGTTTTCTGGTGATGTACATGTTTTCTGCTTAAATTGAATTGTGCAAATAGAATCAAACGGTGACTCGGCATAAAAGAATTTACACCATCAATGTCAGTCAGAACGTGACAGGCTGCACAAGCTGGGCACCGATACATTGGTTTCCTGGAATTCTAGACTTATGGCTAAATTTCAATGCAAGTACTTATGTTCTGATAGCCAAAATCCATAGCAATGCTCCACCACTTTTAAATCAATCCTAGCGGTTTTCATTCAGTAATAAAACTTGAACTTGTGATGCTCATAAAAGTACCCACCAAAAGAATAAAATGCACACGATTAACATTTCACCGATACACGTTTTCAGTCCGTGCCTGGCAGTGTGGTGTTATGCGTGCTCGTGTTGGCTTCATGAGTACCTACTCTCGATCCGAGCCGAGTCCTTGTAGAGGGACGAGCCAGCGAAATTGATGGACCACCACTCGGTGTAAATCACCAGTGATTATTTTCACTGCCGTAATGATCAATTAATGTCAGACTCACTAACGGCATCGGACGTTTGTCTCAAAAGTTGCTCGACTTCGCTCGGCGTTAAACGGCGTACCGTTCCAGTGAATCATGCTCTGAGCAGGGTTGATAGATAAATTTATTTTGATATTTGACATTCGCCTCGTTGCTGATTAATAGCTTTAACTTGTGTCATTATTATACCTGTATTATTTTGTAATGTATCGGCTCATTTGTTTTATGTGCCATTGATAAATGTTCGCTACTAGATTGCTGTATACAATTTACTTTACTGTTTTTAGGCGACTTCTTTGCTTTGTAATACTACAAGAATACTAAAGGGGAAGAGATAAGCTTACTGTTTTAAACATAAACATGTAATAGTTATTTGCTTTTTTCTAGCGGCGCCTTTTGATAGTGGATAACCTAAACAAAAACACGGCCTAAAAAATGACCCCCTGTCATGCAAAGCAACTCAGATAATACACAGATCATACAGACCCAGACAAACCCAGCTACCTTTGACCACCTCTTGAGCTAAGCCATCCGCACTACTGACTTGATATATACGTGCCACAAATCACACACGGGGTTAGCTCGTTTGCGACACAACAGTGCGTCACCTGAGCGAGGTGAGTAATCTGCTCTTGACAGGGTCCGATCAGCAGCCATCCTTCTCCGCAGCCGAGACGCGGGGCCTGCGTCAATATTTACACCCTCTAACCGGCCGAGGCACCCATCCTTCTCCGGCGGCCAGCGGCGGCGTCGCGCCGGCCCCGGCCGGTTATACCGAGACGCCGAGAAAGATTGATGCGTCGCCCACTGTTTCCAACATAAAATCAGTGTCGTTTTAATGGCTGGTCATTTGTTATAGCCCCGGCAGCGCTTAACCGGCAATAATTCAAGTCCGCATTCACAGGTGGAGTGCCGGAGCAGGCTAGGCGCGTGCTAAGCGATTGGAAGATCATTCACGGGAGGTGAGATCATAAAACGCTTGGCGTGTGAGGGGCCAGCTCATTTGTTTATTTTATTGCCGTCTAATTATCGTAACGTGTCAGATAGGTGGTCATTCGGGAGCAGTAAAGCTCGTGTTTCAAAGATACGTCTCAATGACCGGTCTGTGTCCCTGTGGTATCATTCTTCTGTTTAAAACGTAATAAATAGGCGCCGCTCCCCGATCCATCATTGCGTGTCGGCCCGGTCCACCGACTAACTCCGCTCTCTGCCGCCAGGGTCGCTAGCGTCGCACGGCGCCTGCCGTACGCCATCTTCGACCGACGCTGCGTGACGTCACCGTTTGGGTCAGGCGGTCGGCGTCCGATTGGCGGGCGCCAGTCACGTGCCGGCGGGATTGTTGATACCGGGAGGAGCTTCGTGCGGCCGGCCAGAGCGCCGGCAAGAAAAATTATTTCCATCCAATTCACCGAAAATTAATCACCGATGAGTTCGTTTCTGATGAACTCAGGTCCGTACGTGGACCCCAAGTTCCCGCCGAGTGAGGAGTACAGCCAGGGGAGCTATATTCCGCACAGTGAGTACTACATACCGCAGCACCAGCACTATGGCTACCCCAGTGCTCAGGCCCACCTGGGCTATGGGCGCGAGAGTGTTGCCTACAACCCGAGTGCGGCCGCGGCAGCGGCCGGCTACTACCAAAACTCGTTCATGCACCCAGCCCAGCACATGGGTGCTCATACGGTGCCTACGCTGCCGAACCCGTCGCCTCCGACGCAGCCGACGCTGCACCGTTCGCCGGTACCGGTGAGCTCGCCTCAACCCCCGATGGGCGGCGCTCTGCTGACCTCGCCCGGTCAGCTGACCGGTCACCCGGGTCAGCTGGGTCAGCAGTCAGCTCAGCACGGCGGTCAGGAGAGTCAGTCGGACGGCTGCGATGAGAATGACGGTGAAGAGCAGGAAGGCAGCAGCAGAGTCATCTACCCCTGGATGAAGAAGATTCATGTGGCCGGCGCAGGAGAGTGGATCAAAAGTGAGTACCCGGGGTGCGGGGGGGGGTCAGGAATGGTTGAGGGAGGGAGGGTTGTGGGCAGACGGTTCTTTGAGTTCTGAATCGGTGGGATTTGGGTGGGAATGAATTGTTGTTGGGGTAGGTCACGGGTAGAACTGAGTGCCCGCTGTGCTTCAATGATGCTCCCATTGGATTTTTGTCCCTCGTGGCTATCGTTAAATAGAATGACGGTCAAACTTGCTTCTAAAATGTTGACACTAAAACTACGATTGATTTTAGGCGTGCAGTGGCTTTCTAGCACCAGTATATTTTGGCACATCATTCTGCAAATTAAATTTATTCAGCCATGCTGTTTACCTAAGTCAACCTAAGCAAATTGTGTCATGCCCAATCCCTGTCGCTATGAATTTTCGGGCTCAAAATATTTTGATTGAACTAATATTAGGTGTATGACCCTAAATCATGCGCCCAGCACCAAGTTCTCCAGTGGCAGCATAAATTATGTCTAGCGACTATGTCCGCACAAAGTTTGAACTATGTGAATTACTGATCTGTCAAACACATTTGGTGTTTGGCGATAATATAAAGTTATGTTTTTGGTGCACAATATGCATGCGAAACTCTTGCCGTGCATCACCATGCCCAACTCATTCAATGTTTCAGTGGCACTGGTAGAGTTTCCTATTCAAATGGTGTGGAAACTGCCCCACCAACTTTGTGCTTTGCCCCAACAAACTTTTGTCAGTTTTCAAGATTTCCTGACATTAAAATTATCATTTTTCGCCTCGACCATGCCAAACTGCCAGCCAATATGACATTTTGCCCCACCAACTTTTTCTGAAAAGCTCCACCCATGTTCATTGTGTGGTGCACCGCTGAACGCATTTCGGTAGCGTTATAGTCGTGGTTAATCCAACTTTGTTCCCTGTTTTAAAATGTATATGAGTGAAATACTTACAACCTGTTCATCATTGGCCATCGAATATTTCAGCTTTAAATGCAAATCCCTGCACCAGGAATTTTACGTTGCTCGTCACCAATGATGTGCTATTTTTCCATTTCGAGTGGTTAGAAAAAAGGACGTTATTAATTTCTGCTCGTAAATAGCAAAGTGCATATTGGTGCTTATAAGGCATATATCCCAATGAGCAAATATTAACCAAATTAGTTATTGTCGAACGCATGTTTCACCAGCTTCGTCCGACAATGCTCTGGAGTCTGGGATGGCAAAGTTCGTAATT
>JARFNR010116607.1:0-14169 GCA_030323935.1 Semibalanus cariosus
CCACTCTTCTCTCTCCTTCCTCCCACTCTTCTCTCTCCTTCCTCCCACTCTTCTCTCTCCTTCCTCCCACTCTTCTCCCTCCTTCCTCCCACTCTTCTCTCTCCTTCTCCCACTCTTCTCTCTCCTTTCCCCTTCTCTCCGTCGCTCAGCCTCCCCCCAGTCTGACGCGGTGTCCACAGCGGTCCGCTCCCCCTTCTGTGTCCCCTCGTCTCGCCCGCTGGCCGGCACAGCACGCGTGGCAGGACCAAGCACAGCGCACTGCCGCCTACAGTCCACCACCCTGATAAATTACTCCCGGATTAAGATTCGTTGATTGGCTGGGGCGCGCCGCGGCCATCCTGGAAGTGGCTCTCATCGTCGACAGCAGGGACGCGCTCCCCTCCGGCGATGAAGAGCACCCCGCACCCGCGCCGCGCGCTCCCCGCCGCGTCCCACCGCTCCGAGTCGCGTCCCGCCGCGCACATCACCGCTCTGAGGCGCGTTTTTCTGTTGGCGGCGAAATTGAGCTCTGACGTGACCTGCCTCTTACGGAGGAGAAAGGCGGCGCGATGCGCCCGCCGCCCCTCCGCTACGGGACGAGCTCCGTCAAGCCGTTTTCATTTGCATGAGTTTCGTACCGTTTGCACTCGGAATCGTCTGTGATAAAGCTGAGGTGAATATTTGTGTCGTATTTTCCACTCATTTGCCGGCTAAGTTTCGCGGAACAGTCGTGTCGCCAAATTTGTCAAATTATCACGGTCTGTACGAGGGTAGAATTCGGGCACATTACTGCTCTCTGCGCACTCCCCCCGCCTCTCGACCCTCCCCATGAAAACGTAACGAAGATAGAGTGGCGGCGAAGATTTAACAACAATGAATCGACGACGGGACGACAATTATTAGATTAGCCCTTGTAGAATTAATAGCGCACTCAGCATCTGTCAGTCGGGAATTACGTACAACTTTATCACAATTGATCCGAAGCATGTACACATAAGCGCGTACACACGCAAAAGCGCAAATTACATACATGCTTTTTGGTATGTAGCATCACTTCCCAACAAATCAAACTTATCATGCTTGGTCGCGGGCATTGCTCCAGATGTAAAACACTGATAAGGGAGGTCATGCCGATAATTCACAGCCGTCGCCCGTGAGCGCCATACCTCAGACTGAGCGCCCGGCCGTCCGAGACGCACAAATATATGGGTCTGCAACACGCGGCCGTTAAACGCCACTATTAATGCCATCCTAAGCGGGCATAAGCGATCACTCACGAGTCTCAATGCGCCGGACAAACACCGCCCGTCCAGAGCGAAATTCAGCGCTCGCGTGACGCGCCCGGTTTTGCGCGACACGCCGAGCCGAGGCTGAAAGGCGCTGAGAAATGAACTCTTTCAATCATCGCATTTTGCCAGTGACAGCCGAGTGGGAGTTTGAGCGCGACTCGGTCGGTCCGCGGCCGTGTCACCCCTCCCTCACTCCCCTCCCCTAATGGTCCCCTCCCTGGTGCGGTCTGCACCCCGCCGAGCCCCTGCCGAGAGCGGGGCGGGGTCGGCGGCGCCCGACTCGGCCTATAATCAGCGTGTTTCCGGCTGTTTGGTTGCCAGCCGGCCGTCTCCCCTGGATCGGAGGCCGCGGCTGAGTTGAGTCGGCCGGCCGCCGGGTGTCCGCGGAGCTCTGTACCAGTCCCATGGGTCCGATACTGCCGCCGCCGCCGCCGCAGCGGTGTCGTATTCATGAGGCCGCCAGGATTTTGCTCCGTTTTGGCGATAAATTCGCCCACCGCTGACACGCCGCTCGTAAAAAGGCGATTATCGCGAATGAAAGCGGCGACAACGAATGGCGCCGATCGACGGCCGGGAGGCGCGCGGGGAGGGGGTCACCTCAGACTCACAGACCGACGCGGTTACCCGGCTCCCGCGCGACGGTGTTGAATTGCAACGTAGCAACGGCTGATTGCAGACTGCGGCGGTACGTCGCCCGCCGGACGTCCTTCCCTGGCGCGTTTGATAGAGTGCGGCGAAACAGCGACACGGCACTCGCCGCGTCCGGCGCGCACTATTTTACGATCATTGATCGAATACAAATGAAGTGCGGCCGGCCACGCTCCGTAGTTCCACACGTGTGTCGCGCCGGCGATGCTAGAGATCTGCCCCGCCGTTCACAAGTTTCCGCCACGCCCCCTGCGGAGACCGTCGCCACCGCCGCCGATACGGTTGCACCGGGGCTGCAACTAGATCGCCGTGCAGCAGTGGCCGGTGGCGACACGGGGCCGGCCGTGTGACGCTTGTCGTCCCATCAGCCACCGGTCGCTGGTCAGTGTTCCTCACACCCCGCGGCAGCGCGCCGATCGTCCGTCGCCGTCCTTCGCCGGGGTCGTTAGCTGACGTCCGGCAGGCGGCCCTGGCATAAGGACGCTTTATGCTGACGGCCGGCGCTGTTCTTCGCTGATGCCGAGAGGAATGCTGCTGGTCTCCTGCAAGGATGGTCTCCTGCAAGGAGCGACGACGCTCCATGTACAGTGCTGCTCCTTGTAACGCATGCGGAATGGCTGGCTTGTGTCTATTGTGGCACGTTACCGTCTCCTCTCATGGTGCGGGCTAACCATCACTCGGGATGTGTGTTCTGATGCGTGCAGAGGACTGTGTTCATTGTCTCGTCACTCACAATCACAGAACACGAACATGGAGGACTGTCCGTCTGTGTAGAGCGTCTCACAGTTAATGTTATTTGTTATCATCCGGTCAAACTCCCGGCTACTATTTGTGCTCAGCGTTCTTATAGTTATTAATGTTTCCTGTTCACCTTAACTCAGCGATTCGCTGTTCACAAGCTTCTCTCTATCTGTAGCCCTTCTAACTTCAGTGGAAACACTGTCTGTGATCATCCACCCGTGACGCTCCCGATCCGTCTCCCATCTGTCCGCTCGTCACCATCTCCCATGTCTGTTCGCTCGTCATCCGACTGACTGACCATCTCTGCCTCGTCTCTCCCGGCAGAATCCGGCGCGTCTCATCACGCACGGCGCCGCCTTCTGCCCGCGCTTCAAGCCGTCACCATCGCCCATCCTGCTGCCGAACGGCCAGCGCAGCCAGGTGGTGGTCGAGGCCGAGAACCTGCCGCGCCCCGAGCCCGGCCGCGCCGCCTTCCACTGCATCGTCGACATCGAGGGCGCCAAGATGCGCGTGCCGGCGCGCGTGGAGCGCGGCCAGTTCGTCGTCTGCGAGAAGACGACGTACTCGTACCAGGCGGAGGAGAGTGAGATCACCGCGCGACTGACGGTCGTCTGGGACGGCGACCACCTGGTGGACGCCACGAACGTGACGCTGTACAAGTGCGGCGTGCTGGGTAGCCACCGCGGCCACGCCGACTGCTCCCTGTGTGTGACCCGGGACGCGCGCTACAAGTGCGCCTGGTGCGACGGCGCGTGCTCACACAGCGCCGACTGCCGCCAGCGTCCGATGCTGGAGTGTCCTAAGCCGCGCATTGACCTGGTGAGTGAAGAGACGCGATCTGAGATCAGCGCTGATCAGCGCTGATCTATGCTGATCAGCGCTGATCTATGCTGATGCTGCGCTGATATACGATGATGTGTTCTGAGCTGTTCCGCGCGCTGCTCTGGTCTGCGCCGTGAGGCGCCGGGCGGGAGATGGGATCACATCTGCGAATCTCCAGCCGGCTCGGTGGTCGGTCGGCCAAACCGGTTTGTGTGCGTGTCACACGCCGCTGCAAAGTGTCCCCCGTCTTCTCTGTGCAGATTCCAGTCATGTCGCATTTAAACGTGCCTGCTTGCGTTGAACTCTGGAGTCTGGCGATGATGGTTGATAACGTTTTAGCAAGCGTGAAACACCCCCTGACTTTTATTCCCTAATGTAGCTTGCTTGCAACATTATTTGCCTTCAGCCAACATCGTAACTTCAGCAGATTCCATCATTTTTGTCATTTGGATCATCAGTCATCTTAGGTACTTTTTCTTTGTATTCCATTATTTGAAGAGTAATATCCTCCAGGCATTCATTAAGACGCACCTAAAGTTATAAGTTAATCATTTGGAAGGATGTCGTCCCAAACCTCGGCCAAGAGCGGGCGGCGGCTGCTGCAGCTCCGCCGTTACATATTGACGCCGGCTCGGCCGCCATTTCCATACTGTTTACGACGCTCGGCCACTTGTTTAGTCAATAGCCGTCGAATCCGATATGGCAGCCTACAAATCAGCCGAGCTGCCATATGCGAGCCGTTTGAAGTGCAAATGGCCGGTCTCGCTGCGGCCGGCAGCTGCGGCGCGCCCTCTGTGTGGCGTGTCACTCCCAGTGTCAACCGGTAATTACCCCGCGCGACACGACGCTTTAACCGTGTTTTCGTGTATCGCTCATACGCGGGGCCAGTTTTTACCGGCGATCAGGCCGTCGATTGCGCCGGCCGCCTTTTTCGGCGCGGCGGGGTGATATGATCATGCGCTGAGGAGGGTCTCACTGAGTGGTCCCGCGCGTCAAAGGCGGCCGGACGGTCCCACGGGAGGGTCCCGGTCCGTCCCCGGGGTCGCCACACTCAGGGCCCATTAGGAATGGGACGTGCCCCGACTGTGCTGGAATGCGACGTTCATCGATTTATTGAGGCAGCACTTGTCGCCCGTCTCGTTACCGTTAAAGTGACGCAAGTGTGTCCTTCAGTTGCGTCAGTTTCTTAGTAGTTATTGTCTCTGTCCCTACCTATTTATTCATTATACCACACTGGTATCAGCTTTAGTGTTTTCCCGTAGCCGATATTTCAATTTGAACGTGTTCTGCGTCTGTCCTCTGGTTCGACCGTGTTTCCAAACACATCTGGTGTATAATCAGATACGTACCACTAGCCACACACACCACCCTCCCCGAGTGACCTCTGACCGCCCGCGTGTGACCCACCCGTGTCTGACCGGTGACCCGTGACCTCTACAGATCTACCCTCTGAGCGGGCCGGTGGAGGGTGGCACGCTGCTGACCATCGAGGGCTCCAACCTGGGCCGGCGCGCCGAGGACGTGCGCGACCGGATCCGGGTGGGCGACGTCCCCTGCACCCTGGTCGAGTACCAAGTCTCCGTCCGCATCGTCTGCCGCACCGGCGCCGCCGCCCACCCCATGAACGTCGCCGTCGCCGTCGGCAACGACGCCGGCTACGACGAGTCAGCCGTCAAGTACAACTACCGCGACATCCAGCTGTTCGACGTGCACCCGCGGATCGGTCCAGAGAGCGGCGGCACGCGACTGACCCTCTCCGGCAGCCACCTGACCGTGGGGTCACAGGTGCGCGTCTGGCTGGACCACCTGCCGTGCGAGGTGACCCAGGGGCCGGGCCAGCTGAGCTGCGTCACCGCGCCCTCGGACGGCACGCGCTCCGTGAGGACGCTCACCCTGCAGATCGACGCCGCCAACCGCACGCTGGTCGGCAACCCGTTCAACTACACCAGCGACCCGACCGTGATGGAGATCAAGCCGCTGCGCTCGCCGGAGTCCGGCGGCAGGCTCATCATGGTGCACGGCACCAACCTGGACGCCATCCAGAAGCCGCTCATGACCGTCTTCCTCGACGACCAGGAGCAGCCGCTCAACGTCACAGTACGTCCCTCACGAGACCACCAGGGTCGTGGCTGGTAACGTCTCCTTCCAGATCAAAGGTCACGGGTTCGATTCTATTAAGCGGAAACTTTCACTGGTTATCAAGCATTTTACTCTCGTTGGAGTCGATTTATCGTACCGCTATCAGCATGCATGCATTCACGATCAACGTAGTCAGTTTTAGTGCTAGCATGATGCAAGTGCTCTGTTGAGCTGTCTCGGGTATCCGGGCGGGTGGCACGTGATTTATCGGGGCACGTCGGCCGGCTTAAACCGCAGCTAATCATCGGGCCGACGCCATCTTGCCTGATTAGCGCCGACCCGGGCCTGATTTATATTCGCTCGCGGATGAGCGGACTGGAGCTTTAGTAACTTGGCTGATGCTGGTGAGATGAATAATGACAGACCGGCTTATGATACCATATGCTCGGGTACATCGAGCGCTCATATCGACTTTATGCAGCCTATGAGCCCTGCATGACACGCTCGTGATCGCTGGTCCATCCATCAGGCCTCCCAGGCTCGCGGCCAGCGCCGGATGTCTCACCCGCCCCTCCCCTCCCCCAGGTCTGCCGGGTACTGAGCAGCAGCCAGATGCAGTGTCCGTCGCCGCCGGTGGACCCGCGCGCCGTCCGGGGTCTCGGCTGGCAGCGGCGCAGCCCCGACAAGCCCCCATCCAAGTTCGCCCGCTCGCCGCGCCCGCCCAACGACGACGTGCTGAGCCTCAACACCGGCTTCGTCATGGACGACGTGGCGAGCGTGCGGAGCCTGAAGCAGCACCGCGCGCCGATGAACAGCATCCTGCTGTACGTGCAGGACCCGGTCGTCATGCCGTTCCCGGGCCGCGTCAAGCTCTACAAGGGCGACACGCTGGTGATCGAGGGCCAGAACCTGAACCTGGCCGCCGATGAGAGCGACATCCGCGTGTTCATCGGCACCCACTCGTGCAACGTGACCTCGCTGGCGCTCAGTCAGCTGGTTTGCAGCCCTCCGGCAGTCCAGCCGCCGGGCACGGACGATCTCGGCCGGCAGACGTCCGAGGGCGTGCCGCTGGTGGTGGTCAGGGTCGGCGAAAACCTGCGCTTCCCGCTCGGCCTGCTGAGGTACGAGATGATCAAGCCGTACACGTTCCCGCCGGAGGTGGTGGGAGGGATCGCCGCCTCGGGCGTCTTCCTCGTGCTGCTCTCCGTCGTCATCCTGGTGGTGTACCGCCGCAAGTCCACCCAGGCCGAGCGCGAGTACAAGAGGATCCAGATCCAGATGGATACTCTGGAGAGCAACGTCCGCATGGAGTGCAAACAAGGTAGGTCACATGTAATATTGTGAATGGGAGACTAAGACGGGTTAGACAAGGCTTGTTACAATTTTACATGTGTTGCTATATTTTACTTCGCTCGCAATTGAACTGCTTTTTTGCTTCGTTAGGGTTGCACCCAAGGAAGTAATCGCCAGCATATTATTTGCATGTGTCTTCTGAATTATAAATCGTTGCCAGTTTATCTCCCAAATTGCTCCGTGAACAACAAGGTGGCAACACGGTGAACATTCGCCAATACGCCGTCGTGGCTGAGGCGTACGATGCCGTGTTGGCGCTAACTTTATCTAGCTCCGTGGCCGGCTACTAAATTTCGGCCTGCGGCCTCAGTCAGTGGCCAAACTTTGAGCCCGGCGGGTGTTTTTAGATCGTGCCGCGCGTCGGCTCGGCGCTGCCACCGTGTTTACTGAGCAAGCGTCCGGGCGCAGACCGCCCGCCGCCAGCCTGTTTTCAAAGTGATCGGGCCGCCAGTAAAACTTCTCTCCTGTTTCGGCAGCGTTTGCCGAGCTGCAGACGGACATCACGGACCTGACGGCCGACCTGGAGTCGACCGGCATCCCCATCTTCGACCACCGCACGTTCGTGATGAAGGTGTTCTTCCCGGGGGTGACCGATCACCCGATCCTGGCCGATCCCAAGGTAAGAGTCTCTCCGCCGCCGCCGCCGCGGGGACTGTATCGAGCTCGGCCGGGTATTGTTATGCCGGGTATTTTTATCGGCGCCTGGGGGACCAGCGGCGAGCGACATCGATTGAGCAGGCCGTCTGACGGAACTTTGACGCTCTCTCCGGCAGCCAGTGTGTCAATCTCTCCCCAACGTGCTCACAGCAGTGTCCCTGTGCAAATATTCAGCGTCAGTTTTTATTGCTGTAGCTTTGATCGCGACTGGCGCCTGTCACGGTTCGCGCCTGGGTCTGACACACCCTTCCCCACCTCCGGCAGCTGCGAGTGAACGGCACGCGCACTAACTTCGACACGGCCATGGTGCAGTTCGAGCAGCTCATCAACAACCGCTACTTCCTGCTCACCTTCATCGAGGTGCTGGAATCGCAAAAGAACTTCGGCATCCGCGACAAGGTCAACGTCGCCTCGCTTCTCATGGTGATCCTCATGTCCAAGATGGAGTACGCCACCGAGATCCTGCGCCTCCTGCTGCTGCGGCTGATCGACAAGTCCATCAACTCCAAGTACCCGCAGCTGATGCTGCGGCGCACGGAGAGCGTCGTGGAGAAGTTCCTCACCAACTGGATGGCTCTGTGTCTGTATGACCACCTGCGGAGCGAGTCGGCGGCGAGTCTGTTCCTGCTGACGGCCGCCATCAAACACCAGGTGGAGAAGGGCCCGGTGGACGCGCTTACACACGACGCGCGCTACTCCCTCTCCGAGGAGCGGCTGCTGCGAGAACAGATCCCGCACGGCACTGTGGTGAGTGGACATAGACACAGCGGGAGAGGAAGGGGGACAAGTGGGTGTCTCGTAGGTCAGGGTCTGAGGCGGTTTTCGTGTTAGCGGGATTTGTACTGCGTTTCGGTTGCCCTGGCGGTCATTCATTGCCTATTTAAGCTACACTAGCGTAAATGCATGCATGTGTATGTATGTGGGTGCTCGAGGATATGCATTACGTGTTGGTGTGTGTTGTTGGATGAACTGTGTGCTGTGCATTGCGCGATATCGGGTGTGTATTGTGCGTCTGTGGCTTATGTGTCGTGTCATTGTGTGCTGTCTGCAGCGGCCGCCGACTGGGCTGTTTTGGTCCTCTATGCGACTGTGCAGTGTGCACGCATCTAGCGCCTCTGTATTTCCCTCTCTCTCTCTCTCGCTCTTCATCACGGGCCGGCTCTGCACGATGCGTATGAGCGTCACGTTCCGCCAATCCGTTCAAGACGTCCCTGCATATTTCACATTGCATCGCGTCTTTCCGCATTGACAAGTCCCTTTACAAGTGTCACGCCCGGTGAGAGTAGATTAGTTGGTCGATTTGGCCAGAAGCGCCGGGATTTAATTCTCGGCAAGTCACGACCCTTTCCTCCTCAGCGCCTTACACTCTGCCGTCGGCAATAAGGGGATATTCAAACGAGGCTGAACAGCTTATTAGGTAAAGCGGCTTTGGAAATGTCAAAGTCAGCTCGTTTGAAACCTAATATTAGCACCCAGATATCCAGATAAAACCTACGCATGAGATGGGTTCCTCATATTGGAATGCGAGTATCGTAAGATCAATAGGACTGGGATTATGGGCTTGTCGCTGCGTATGCTGTCCCTAATTGCATTCCGGTATGATTCTTCAGAAATGGTTATTAGCCATCCCCTCTCAGAAACTCATTTCCGCATTTCCGGAATGATGTAATATCTCTATTTGGAATACATTACTACTGGGATGTACTACGTACGTCTTGACATTAGGATGTACGGGAGGAGAAGAGTCGCCGAAGGTAACGCCACGGCGAACATTACCGGACGCAGCCAGTCCTGCGCCGCCAGCGTGACCCTGGGAATGTGTGCGGGCGGCACTGTCATGCTCCTCACTATGTTCTGATCCGGTTTGACCGCCGGCGCAGAGAGGAACAAGCCGAACCTTAGCCGTACAGCACCGTACTAACATGTGTAGGACGTCTCTGAATCCCCGGCTTACCAAAACCCCTGGTCCGATTCTGGGAATGTGCGCGTGCGGCCTTGTTTCACACCCCGCCAGCCGGCCGTTTTTACCTGCTTCCTCCTGTTCCGTCGGAGATATGGACATTTTTGACGCGATAATCCGTAATCGGACGATCAGAACAGCGGTAGTCACTTGCCACTGTGGAGGAACTCGTGAGACTGGCGCGCTGTGAACACGGTCCAGCCGCGGCTCCGGTCTGTCGCCGCATGTGCCACTCGGTGGATGTGGTGTGTACCGTCCCTGTCCCCACTCCGTGCGGTGTGTATACGTCTTGTCCCACTCCGAGCGCTGTGTACCGGTGCTGTGTGGTGTGTACCGGCCCCGTCCTGGCCCACGGAGCGGGTTGTTGCCGGCCCGGCGTGCTGGGACCGTCCCGTCGCCCCGGCCCCCGACACGTCTGCCTGCGCTGGTCGCCATGTCGCCCGGCGGTTCTTTTTAGCAATCTAGGACATGCATTCCAGTGGGGATTTGCCGGCCCGGCTGGATTTTGTGAGGATCACGCAAGAACTGCATCCGGCCTTGAGTTGTCACAGCTTGGCAACCCGGAATGCCAAGGCACGTCATTTAATAATCACGCGGCAGGCTTGTAGGAAAAAGTATGCGTGCGGTCGGCAATCAGAAGTGGAAAGTTTACGATCCAATTAATTAGCTTACATGGTTTGTTGTCTTTTACAGACAATTCACCTTGTTCAAGAGGATCCGCACTACGAAAAAATACCCTACCAGATGTATCAGGTAAGATTCGATCTGTTATAAACCATGGTGACTGCATATTTTGTTATCAGGATCTTCGTTATAAAACGAGTAAAGGAGTCTCCTAAGCATTCGTTTACGGGTTCAATTTGTGATAGGTTTTCCGACCGACGCGCGTTCATAAGACGCACTACAAATAAACGTTAATTTAGCGCGCGCTGTCGTTTGCGCGAGTTTAATGGACTAAGCCGGACCGACGTGCTGACTTGTCTCTAACAACGCCGTGTCCTGCCGCTGCAGACGCTGCAGATCGCGCCGGAGGAGCTGGAGGAGAAGGTGCAGTGTCGCGTCCTCGACTGCGACTCCATCAACCAGGTCAAGTCCAAAATCTTGGATGCCCTCTACAAGAACACGCCGCACACTCTTCGGCCGTCCATCCACGAGGTCGACCTAGGTGAGTGCCGGCGCTGACGGCCCTCTTCGAACCAGCCTTTCCGTAATGTCCTTCATGCATGTTTGATCAGTTCGGCCGTCCATATTAGACGCCGGCCGGAGTCGAGACGTCATCGTCCACGCTCACCGATCTCGGCCGACAGGAAACTAAGCTTCCGCCTCTCTCCGCAGAGTGGCGCCACGGTCGCGGCGGCCACTTGACGCTGGCAGACGAGGACCTGACCAGCAAAATGGTGGACGGCTGGCGGCGGATTAACACGCTGGCGCATTACGGCGTCAAGGATTCGGCCGTGATGTCGCTGGTGCCGCGACAAGGCGCCGAGGTGTCACCTACGGCCCGCAGTCCGTGTAAGTAGATGGAGTATGACGTCACTCGATATGTAATGGCCGCATCGGGGTGACGGGGTACATATGACGTAATCCGTGTGTCTTTGACTGTGGATTGTTCTGTAGTGTACATACCAGAAGCTCATTTGTTAATGCCCAGAGCTATCTCGTCGCGTGATTTATCAACGTCCATGGCTTGCTGCAGGAGATTCATATTTGTTATGCTAATCGCCTTTGCTTGTTTGTGATAAGCAAATATATCTTCCAACACAAGGGCCCACTTAACGGTCTTGTTTCTGCCTTCCAGACACGAGCGTGTACTCGATTCCGACATCGGTGTCGCCGTCGCAGAACGGCACCATTCGGAAGGTGAACGCGTTCCACCTGGTGAAGCCGGCGTGCGAGTACGCCAGCCATCGGAGCGAGCGGTCGCACAAGGCCATCCCGGAGATCTTCCTCACGCGGCTGCTCTCCACCAAGGGCACCATCCAGAAGTTCGTCGACGACCTGCTGGCCACCATCCTGAACGCGGGCGAGACGCTGCCGCCGGCCATCAAGTGGCTGTTCGACCTGTTCGACGAGGCGGCGCGGGTGCACGCCGTGCCCAACACCGACGAGGTGGTGTACGCCTGGAAGTCCAACTCGCTGCCGCTCCGCTTCTGGGTCAACTTCATCAAGAACCCCGACTTCCTGTTCGACATCGACAAGTCGCTGACGGTCGACTCGTGCCTGACGGTGATCGCGCAGACGTTCATGGACGCCTGCTCCACGTCCGAGCACCGACTGGGCAAGGACTCGCCGTCCAACAAGCTGCTCTTCGCCAAGGACCTGCCCCACTACCGGTCCCAGGTGGAGCGCTTCTACCACGACATCAACGACCTGGGAACGGTCACCGACCAGGAGCTCAACTCGCACATGCAGCGGCTCTCGGTGACTCACCTCGGTCAGTTCGACGTGATAGCCGCGCTCAAGGAGCTCTACATCTACGTGACCAAGTACAGTGACGATGTGATGAAGGCGCTGGAGGCGGACGAGCACTGCTGCCGACTCCATCTGCCCCATAAACTGGAGAACGTGCAGAGCACAATGGAGGGTGAGGAGACATCCATGTGCTAGCCCCCGGCTGTGAACGGCGCACGTTCACAGGCGAGAAAACCGACACAAACCGCTCCGCTGATTTCCAGTGATTTTCGAAATCGGCGGAGCGGGGCGTTGACCGTTTCGCTGTCTGTACCGGTCTCTCTGTACGGTCCAGGGTTACCTCGGGCGGGCTGGGAGGGCCTCTGTGAGCGGTCGGCGATAGTCCAGTGTGCGGCCGGGGCTCACGTGCTGTGTCGGCCTCGGATGTGCTCTGTGTGCGAGCCGCCCGCCGGCCAGTCTCTCGTTCGTAGTGCCTGCCTGTCGTTAGAGGGCGCGCTGGCACCCGCCCGGGGCTATTCCAATTGCAGAAATCGCCAAAATGAACGTGTACAGATTTTATAAGCTGTGATATATTTGATTGACGAGCGTGTTCGTCGGTCGTGTTTGCGTTGTGCGTGAGCAGGGAAGTGTTCCTCTGTCGTCATCTGTCTCGTGTCTCTTGCCAACTGCAATGCCAAATACGCAGCGGCGCGTAGCAGGGGGCGGAGAGGGCGTGCTAGTGATATACTCTGGACCGATCTGTTGTCTGTAGCGCGCGCTCAGAAGCCCAGACGCTGCACTGCACACCGCCCGCGCGGGCCACTCGAAACGCGGCCCGCCGCCCGCAGCACGGAGCCAGAGCGCCCGTAGACGATTGTGACGCACTCTGTTGACGTTCTCAGCTGTGTGCGCCACTTTGGCGCCGCTGAGACGATATAGCCGCGTCGCCCTGGCGGCCACTGGCGCCACTAGTCCTTATCCTGTGTGTGTTGGCGCCCACGACTCATGTACTTAAGTCTAGGCATTTTATATTTTGTAAGCCGTGCAAGACTGATCGGTTGGTTATATGCTGCAATGTTTTCCTGTACTGTGCATTGATTTTGTACAAAATGATATTTATAAAATGTAAATAAACTCGATGCGTAATCCAGTGTATTTAATGGGAGTTATTCAACTCTCGTCGCATCTTACTCGCACGTAGTGGTTTATTTAAGCCCTTATGTTTCAGGGCTCCGGAGGCCCGTAAGCTCCGATGGCGATATATAGCCTGTAATATAAGATTAATACCGCAAATGGCGAGCCCAATCCCATCGGCGACATGCACAGTGACAGGGCTCTACATCAGTATCAAACCCAGAAGCACGGCGCGAGACATCTTTACCCCACACGAATGGTTGGCTCCGGCCGCGCGCCGCACGGTCTGGAGAGACGGGTCGGGAGGGCCAGCACCGCCGCCGCCGCCGCCGCCGGTCGGCGACCAGTCGTCCGCCTGCGAGGTAGCACGTTCACGGACACAGCGCTCACGGGCACAGCGCTATGCTATTTACGGCGACACGCGGCCACCGATCAGGAGGGCGTCCTCGGCCGGCCCGATCGCGACGCACCATCCGTTCTGGATTGGCGCAGTGGCGACAGTCATGGCGGGATTAGCGGCGCGGCGACTCCCTGTGTTGGCCGGCCCAGATAGTTCACGCCGCCGCCGCCGCGCGGCAGCACCGGCGGGCGTCGCCACCTGCCGGATTTCCTCTATTCACGCCATTATGAGTGCAATCCGATCTTGATAAGACGCTCGTCCAATTAAGTTGTGCCCGGTGGCGCTGGCTCCGCCCCCTGAAGCCTCCCATCACGAAATCGAACCGGCAGGTGCACGCTAAGGTGGCGTGCCCGGCGGAACGTCCCATGGAAGAAAATGACGAGCCGCGGTGTCGCGCGAATGAAAACAAAGACGAATTAACCACTGAATATTTGAAGAATTATTTGAAGAATTTATTAAAGAAGAATATTTGAAGAATTTTAAAATTTGAAGGATTAACGGCATGCTATGTCGTAAGTTGTGCCTTACCTACTTAATATTTCACGCCCTACCGTCGCATTAAAGTGAGTATATATGCATAAATAAAGATGACATTGGCGAATGATTTGGCGTCCCAAGGAGTTGCTGAGTTAACTGCTTGGAACTATATGTGCAGTGTGCACAAGTATCGTCATTGCACTGTATTTGAGGCTTTCTGTTATGAAGTAACTTAACCC
>JARFNR010118828.1:0-12490 GCA_030323935.1 Semibalanus cariosus
ATCACCAACTATTTAGGTACCCTTGTGTTATTTAAATGACCGAATGTGATGCTCTAATTAACAAAACAATTCAATAACTCCACGCTGATAAAACTGCTGGACGTATCACTCAACGTCTGGAGAAGAGTTTTGAGCACCGCATCCCCCGAATCTACTGTGGGGTCACCGGGTCAACTCCCATGTCCAGATGAAGATAACAACAGAGATGAATGTGCCTGCCAAGCTAAATCGTCCGACAGTCATTTCTCAGCGGCCTGGGCCTGGAATGGAGATGCGGCACGATAAGACAGTTTTCGAATTAACTCCATATCGAATCGGACGGCAACTCGGTCGGTTTGTGGTCTGCAGTTGATTGGAGTTTCTTCGTCACGCGCGCTGCGAGGCGGGGCGGACAAAATAGCGGCTATTCGCCGCGGCCTTTTTGTGCCGCGTGCGGCGATGAACGCCTGTTGGGGGCGGGAGATAAGACTTGATCGAGCAGAATAGCGGCTAAAGATCGGCGCGGGTAATTACTGAGGACACAGGGGCGTGCCGTCCGTCGGTAATCGGTGAAACAGGGCGACGCCCGTCCGAAAATCACCCCAGTCTGTAGAGAGACTCAAAATAGTTGACCTCAGCTTTGTGCTCCAGATCTGTGGAATCTGGGTCAAATCATAGCCCCGACACAGCGGCGACCTGGGATATTACACCAAACCCAAAGTGTGCAATCATTAGAAAGAGGGAATATCGCAACGTTTTCGAAAGTGCTCACTGCTCGTCTCGGACCAGCTTTAGCTTCAACAAAAACTTGGGATAAACGGCAGAATACATATTTAAAATGATCACACGGCTGTTACATGTCACTCTTGTTGGACTCAATAGATAGCCAACGAATTGAGCTGTTTTCCTTAAATCTAGCCAGTGTCATTTTAAATAGCTATCCGTATTGCACAAGTCACGCTCTCCAGAACTCGAATATATCCGAGTTCTGCAGTACTTCAGCATTAATATCCCGCTAATGTTCCAGTTGAAGTCTGCTTCTCCTCTAAAGTCAATTTAGAAATTGGCCGCGGAAGAGAAGTTTGGCTGTTGGACTCATTACTGGAAGATAATGGCAGCATTTTTCTCGAAAAACTACACATAACTGGAAGTTACAGTAATGTGTGCTCAAAGATGAAGATAAATTCAAATTATCATGGATGAATTCTGCAAAGTTTTAGGCCTTTGCTTGACTTTAAAGGCTTTAGGTTGACAGTAATCTCAATATAATATTAAATTGCACGAAAAACCTTTCATGTAAGTTGCTGCTCAACTAAAGCGACGAAGACAAAAGTTATCACTTTTGGGTTATCGCGCAAACGAGCACTTAATAATCGACGAAAGGGCAATGTAAAATTGAGTCAAGTACGAATATGCTGCACATGAGAAGTATGACACATGGCAAACTATCACTTACAGTTATTCCAACTCTGTCACCACTTTTCGATGTGCAATCTGGTCTCTTGTTTACGTCACAGACGGACTGCGTCGGGCCACGGTAATAGATTGGGACGGCATCGTAGACAGTCGAGGGACGTTCGTGGCACCGTCGCGATGCGGTTGCATCTTGCTAGCTGGGCCGCCAACTGATCACGGAGATCATGGAGAGTCATGTCTGAAAATAAACTTCTCTCCCCCACTGCTTTTGCTCGTTTGATGTCAACCACTAGTAAGTAATCGTTCAGTTTGTTCTCCGTTTGTGAGCTGTTCAATAAACATGTTCCTTCGAGATAAAATAAAACAAGCTTATGACAGTGAAATTCCACGGAGTGAAAATCGTCATCCTCACTGAGTGGTACAAGCGTTTTTGTTCTTTTCGGCGTAACTGCATGAGACGGGTATGAGCTGTGAAAATGTATCTTGACCATCTATTGTCTCCACAAATCTCCGAAGCGTCAGATCCCCCATCACTACGAGCACCGCCAAAGCGGGTTAAAGGAATAAACAGTGTGTCTCCAATGTAAGCATCTCCGAGGCGGGACTTTGAAATTCGATGTCCTCTGCGTCTGGACGTTGGGATGAGATCAGAAATCGTTTCCGGCTCACTGCACGTGTTTATCCCAAAAATCTCTTTCTGGCCCACCACGGGGAGTCTTCCATAAGCCGGCCGGCGAATTACTCACCATTGTTTCCGAGACCAGGACCCTCCTGTTGCCTTGCACCCGGATGGCCTCCTGTCGGTCCAGACGTGGCGCCCATCCGTCCCCGTGCACCAGGGGTCCCCCTTCTGCCATCGACGGCTTCACCGGACCCCCAACCCTCGCGCCCCCTCCATCACCAGCCGGGAGCCGAGAGCCGGGAGCCTGGCCACGGGAGGGAGGCTGGCCACGGGAGCCACGGGAGCTCCCGGAGCGCTCCTGGTGTGCCGGTGGCGCCGCCTGGCGGCGGGTCGGCGGCGGAGCGGACAGTCGGCGGTGGTAGTGGCGGTGGCAGTACGGCGCGTGCGGTGGTGAGGGCAGGGCGAGTGCGGGCTACGTCGGAGCGACCGAACGGGCGCGGACCGGTGCGGCACGTCTAGTGACGGGCGGACGGCCGATGGCAGCAGCGCTGGGTCGAGAGTGATGCGCATTGAGTGACTGTGCTGGTTCGAACCGCCGAACGGCAAGATGAGGTGGCTGGCGGTGTGCGCCCTCCTGGGGCTGCTGACCGGCACTCATGGGAGCGTCAACCTGTGGGTCTCAAAATCGGAAACACGCGCACTTCTAGGTAAGATGTGCCTTCCTGGGTAAGGGAGGTTTGTTTGTCATCGTGCACGTACCATCCGCCTGGAATGCGGTATAGCTTATTTACTCGAGACACGCGCGTCCATTGACATCCAGCAGAGCTGGACTGTTTATTTATCAGCGTCGTGTATGTAGTAGTTTGAAGCTGTAAATGGTCTACGCTGTGCCGTGGTCAAATTTACGGCCATGTTTTTAGTGATCTGGAGAATGTTCTGATATTTTTTTTTTATAAAACAAAACATGAACCGTGCGCGACATTGAGATATAGGTATTATTTGTATTTGTATTGCCTATGTTTAGAGCAAGTCTCTTATCAGTTCCTGTTGCCAGAATTGCAAAAAAAATGAAGCAGTCACATGCGTTCACAATCTTGTCATCAATCCAAGAACACCTAACAGTCCCATCTATTTTGTTTCACAATCATTAGTACAAGGCATGCTTGTATACATGATAAAAACTCCCTGCGACCCTGCACATTCCTGTACAAAACCCTGAAATTTTCCCTCTTTGATACTCATACTACTCGCAATTTATTATTTTCTACAAACCAGTGCACATTTGCAATGCGACAAAAGACGGTAAAAGCATTATATTATGCTTATGTAATATGCCTCCATCGTATATATAATTAGGTACTATATTTCGTGACCTACCGTGGAAAAATATCTGCAGTTTTCCTAGGATAATTGGTCGGAATATTTGACGTTATCAGTATGGAAACTCCTATAAGTTGTACATTTGTTTGGGCAACCAATGCCAACCGATAGTCAAATGGTAAACTATTCGTACTCTCGCTCACTCAGTTTGGTTACTGATTTTTTCCTAGTTCTTCGTACTGGTTAATATGGGATTAATTTCAATATTTCAACTTAAAGCATTTCAGCAAATCATTATTGGCAATCTTCCGTTACATCGAGGCGTTTTTTTCACCCTATTGAGTGCTGGGGACTGAGTAGAAATTGTGAGAGGTTAACGGACGTTTGCGTGAAATGACTGGCATTCTTATTATCATCTCAATATCTGTTCATCTTTGAAATAATCGTAACCTCTTCAAGATGAAATCGTAACAACACTTTGAGATGAATGCATGAGCTAACAAGTTTTTCCTTCCTTATCATGTTGTTGCGCTATAACCCAGAAAAATAACTACTCTTATGCCATTAAACTCTCCTTATTTCCTAGTACTGTTTGTGCTGTACATTTTATGGCTCATACAACTTTCCTCCGACAAACCAACTTCCGTGATTTCGACTACCTCTTCAAGCCAAGTGATTTTTAATGTAGATACCTTCCTCGCCTACTGTTTGAAATGGCCATTAAATTCTGACACGATGTGTGCTTATTGCACAACGCTAAGTATGAACATGGCCCGTAAGTGCAAACAGTGACCTTTACATACAAGCAGCAGTACGAAGTTGCTTTTAGTTATGCATTGACACAGTGACATTTTTCAGACCTGAAAGGCACAAATATGTAACAAATATTGTAACAAATATGTCATTGTCATCGAATGTGTACGACCAAAACGCACAAATGCCGGCAGAACAACTAGTTATTACATTCTTTTCTAAAACATTATTAACATGCCTTCGTATTATCTGCCCTCGCCCAACTAGTGAGACGGAGTCCGTTAATGTCAAACTACATGTGGAAATAGTTGTTGATGGAAATCAGCGCAAAGTTCCCTGGCATTGGAAGGGATCAGGCATTCTAATTGGACTGAACTCTACGCAATGTTGACAACGTATCTCATATAAACTCATAGCCGCTTAGTGATATCATCTTATAAAGCCTTGCGCTCAGTGCCAGCAGTATCAATTCCAGATAAAGTTGAAGTATGAAAGTTCAAAGCTTCTGACAATATATCTGCAAAATCACGGCGGTCATTGGTGTAGTTGAACAAGAACCCGGGCCTGTCGTCTTGTCGCTTGAATAGTGCTTCCTTCCAATTTAGGTTGTTCATTTCTACTTATACTAATTAACGGCGCACTGGCACCATATGCCCCGAGATATTTCCACGTTTCTTGCATGTACCATCCCCACTCATTACGGCAGCGAACCCCTCCCGATTCTCCAAATAATCCCGCTCCCTGAGTAAACCTCACCTCGGACCGTGACGACCGGGGCTCATATTTCCCGGGCCGTGCGTCGGCCGTCACAGCCGTCACAGCCGTCACAGCCGTCACCCCCTCCCCGCCCTGCCGCCGTCACGAGCGGCGCAGGGCGTCACCAGACGTCACCGCACGTCAGGCTGGCCGCGGCAGGCGGAGTCTGCCGTCACCCTTCAGTCTCCAACCCGCACAGTCAGCCTCGGCCAGATGGCCTGACCGCCCCCGGGTCTCCGCGAGGGTCAGGAATAACACGGTACGGACCGGAGTGAGGTGCAGATCCCGTCGGCAGCGGCGTGAAAACGGGGATGGACGGGTGTTCTAAAAGCAGAGGTGTAGTGCTTCGCGTGGTGCATGAGCCATGTTTTCCGGCTTAGATATGGATCAGCTAGCGGTTTGGTAAGATAAACAGGAGTTACCCTGATTTTGGAAAGGGTTTTGCAGATGGGCGCGGGTAAGCTGGAAATTGGACTATTTCGCGGAATTTTTCGTGAAATTTCAGAAACTGCTTTGAGCTACCGTTGTTTTTAATTTGTTAGAAACACATACAATTTTCAAATAAAGTATTTTCTGAACCCCCACTTCTGAACAAAGAATATTCCTTCCTTACATCACTGAACTAACAGCTTCCCAAGCCGCGGTTCCCGCATTTAGTAATGTCCTCTGATCATTTTTTATTGTCCAATTCGCGAGAGTTCCGAATACGTCGACTAGTCTGCTGAGCCGTTCGTCAACTTAGTTTGCCACTCTATTTAGTGTCATACTCAGAAAAGCACTTTGTCTCTCAGAGCCCAGCTTCTTAGAGTCGGCGTCAATAAAAAATACATCAACTGCGCACCTCTGCTTTGCATGCTCCTCACTCGGCAGTGGAGAATCGTAAATATCATTTACGGTTGTTATCACCTGCCCAATCAAAACAATCCCTCCATCACTATCACCACCAACCGGTACTTCAGTCTCTCATCAGCACCACCCGTGTCACTTACAGCCGGTACGCCCGTAAACTGCTCTTCCCCCGCACGCCACCTGTACCCGGCCTGTCCGCATGTGTGTCCCAGCTGGGTCAGAGACGGTAGCGCCCTGTCGCGTGCCACCTGAGGGTCCGCTCGCGCCGCGCTGGGGCGTCCTCCCGTCCGCCTGCCGCAAGTTCGTCCGGATTTTCCACTTCCGGCGGACGCGGCAGCGATTGGAATAATTAACCCCGGTCTGATGGGTACAGGAGGGGGGGGGGGGGGGCAGACGCACGCCCAAGCCCAATTAGAGAGAGGGGGCGAATTTGCCTAAGCGAGCTCAGACCGGCACGTGTTTGGGTAGTCAGATACTGGTCAGGCTTTATACTGGTCAGGCTTTACAATTCCAGTCGATCATCTGTTGGATGTAGACCACTTTCGTGGGCGTCTTTGGGCGGGGCGGGGTTCGATCAGGTAGAACCAGTGCTCCCGCTGTCACAACAGCAATGTGAACACATGACTGCTCGACTGGTGATCTGTAGACAGCACCATGCTCTCCACCAACACGATGTTCGGGCAGCGTGCGCTGTGTTGGGCTTGGCCGAAACGTCTTCCTGCCTCTGCCGTGACGCCTGCTGTACCGAGTTCGGAGGCTTGCCACAGGAAACTCGGTACAAACGTGACCTGCAGCGTGACAGGGTGGTTCCCTGTCCCAGCTGATATAACCACCAGCCTCCTGTGCAGACTGCAGAGTCGCAGCCGTCTGGTCCGTTTCCCAGAATGGCCGAATGCTGCGGCGTGACAGGACACTTTCACGGCACGGCCAGACGCCATGGTCTCGGCGAGCCATGTGGTTCGGCGTGGCGCTGCCAGCAGAGTTTCCGTTATTTCATGTGATTGGTTGCACAGGCAGCACAGCTGTAGGTCTCACGGACGAAGTCAGCTGGCTCAGAAGGAGCAGTGCGAATGGTTGCGGAATGGAAAAGCTTCTCCTCACTTCCCTCCACTTCTCCTGTGTTGATCTCTCTTCATAGAAATCCTCATCATCCGCCGATTGGCGACATAGTTTCGTGGTATATTGCCTTTTTGTACATTCTTTTCGGTATTATTGGAATGCACTGATATGCTGTAGAGACAATAATCATAGCTCTTATCGATTCCATGATCCATCATCTCCCAGTTATGGCTGGGGCTTGTCTGGTGTAAGGGCTGGAAAAAAAACAATTGAAACTTTGTGCACCATGGCAAAAGCTTTCAAATCCACGCAACACAAACCAACCTTGAAAAGGCATTTATATATTGGAAGCTTCCGAGGGCTCGAAAGCACAATTGCAAAACAATCGATAGATGCATACTTTCTGTAGCTGCTTGCAGCATGCTTACAAACGCTTCTGCACTGTATAGCGAGCTTTTATCGATTTTTCCCTCTGTCCGTCGGTCTGCCTCCCAGCCGTGGACGGGGCCTGGCCGGCGTTGCAGTCGGCCAGTCGCGGTCAGTCAAGGTCTGGCGGTGGTCCACTGCGCGGCCCAGTCACCCGTGTCCGGCCGCCCAGCCGGCGGCCTGTGGACCGTCGGCCGTGGGTGGCCACCGTGACAGCAGGTGTGAGGCGCTGTTTAGTTGTTTTCAAAGCGCTCTTCCAGTAAATATTAGCAGAGCACGCGTCACATCCGGGCGCACTGGATGCAATTAATTTGATGTTTCCGGTCGCTTCAGCGGCTGGTTGATGCGTTACTCACCCACTCTATCTCACTGGCCCTGGAGCACCATACTCGCCCACTCCATCCAGACCTCACTGACCTACGTTGTTTGGAGGGCGTGGGTCCATGGCGCGAAGTGGGCCGGGTCGCGCTGTTCTGCTGTATTGCGCCACTCCTCCGGACTCGCCGCGCCCCGCTTTGATGAATGAGCCGACCTGTTCGCACTCGGGCGACCCGCAAAGAAATCGCGTCCATCTATTACACGAGCTCGGCTGCCACGTTACGCCATTCATCTTCGATATACAGGTAATTGCCGCCGTACCGAGATGCACGCGCACGCGCACACACGCGCACGTGCGCACGTGCGCGCCGCATGACTCCGAAATTGGACACGAGTTGCGGGCGCGACGTCGGGCGGCTTGACGGCGACCCGACGGCGGCTCGACGCGCGGTGACACTTGCAGTGTCACGCGCCAGTCGGCGTCGGCCACGGGTCACCGGCGTCCCAGACCAGCCGGGCGCGCCTGCACGCGCCGCCGCAATCGAATCGCTGCCCGATCGGTCCCTGGAGGCGCTGCACTGACCAGGCACGGGCTAGCGGTTCGTCTTGGCAGCCGGTGCGACGCGGACCGCTTCAGGGAAGCAGGGTGGGAGCGTCAGGGGGCACGGGTTTGTTGACGGTATCGGAGGCGGCATCTGGTGAACGATATCGGGGGCGGCATCTGCGGGTTACGCCCCGTGCAATGGCAGGGCCAATATTTGGCAGCACGCATGCAGGAGCGGTGTCTCGGATGCAGTAGCGCTATCTAGGGCGGGGTTCACCTCCGCCCTGGGAGAGTCTTCTGCGGAGCACGCGAAGACTCGGGCACGAGTCGGGTTCTTTGCGATTTATAAGAGCGGAGGCGGGCGTAGAGGCGCAAACCACAAAATGTAGGTAATTGTGGGCCGAACCAGCATTATGTAATATTTAATCCTTTTAGCGTGAATTAATTCGTGTTGATAGATTATGATGATGACGAAGGCGCAGAATTTGTATATTCGGAGGCAGAGTTGGAACTCATATTTGCATTGAAAGCTTCCCGGTAGCAGTTTTATCCAGTTGCTTTTCAAACTTCTTTCAGACGACGGCTGAGGCCTCCCGGGTCTTCTCTTTCACATCACGTAGGCTGCCGGAAGAAAAATAACTTTTGAATATCTTCTTTTGACTGCATTCCAAACAAAATGAGGGCATTCGAATTTCCGCTCCGTTGGCGGCCGGATAAAAAATCGCTGGCACGGTGTGAGCGCCGGCAGTGGGCCATTTATCGTGTTTCCCTGCCGGCGTCCGGAGCTCCCGTCCGACGCGACGATGGTGGAAATGATTGTGATGACGCCGAAAGCGGCGGAAAACATCCATAACGCCGTGCGCCAAAATACGCTCGCGCAATCACGCGTCAGCGAGCGCCGCTGTCGGTTGGCCGGCGCGCGCTAACGGGCCAGAAAGAAAGTCGGTGCCGGACCGAGGTAGTGTCAATGCGTATGTGGCGATTACGGCGGTTCTGCGGTGCGGACCGGAGCCCACCGAGGCGGTTCGAGGGAGCGCTTGGATCGGACTCGGCAGCGCTGCGGTGGGCGTTGTCCGCCCGCTGTGGGGTAGTGGGAGGTGGAGTAAGAACAAGGCGCTCCAGTGGCACGCTGAAGGCCAAGACGTGTTGCGTCGCCCGTCAGACCAGCGGGAAAGAACAATACGCCGACGCGGGGTCTCCCGGGGCGCGACTGTGTCGCCCGCTTTCTTCGCGGCGGCTGTGTCATCGTTAGAGGCCCGGGCTTGTTTAGCGTCGCTTTTTATGAAGGTTTGTCGTTCAAGGAAACTGTGGGCCTCATCACCTTTTGTTGGATCAGTCGCTGCGGGCAGCTCGTCGTCTTTTTCATGACCGGCTGATTGCTGGGTGGTCATGTAACGCTTCAATTCAATCTCTCGGTTATAAAGCTACCCGAATTATTTGCTTTCACTCCGTCACCAATCCCATAGAATACCAATAAGCATGATATTGTGGTATTTTGTTTTAAGTTCATGGCTGCTTTATAAGTTACAAACATTGCTCAACCTGTCCCCTTGCCTACTTAATAGAGTCTTGGAAATTTTAGCTTTTATATTTTAGACGATACATTTGCATTCGAACTCGGACTTTGATCTCCTCCCCTACCCATTCTCGTTCCTCCTGGGTGCAGCGGCCGCGCCCGTCCCACCCTGCGATGTGCCCAGACACCACACCCGGACCAGGCAGACCGCAGGGGCGCCAGCTATGCACTGCAAATGGGCCGGCACCAGCTGCGGCGCGTCGTTACCGCGTCGACGCCGACGCAGCGCGCCGCCGCTCATCGCTCGCCGCGCCGAGACGCTTCCGACGCGCCAACGTGCGAATACCGGCGCGGCATGGCACACTTTAACGCCTTCATCCGTCTGCCGCGTGTCATCGTCGGCGGCGGCGGCGGCGGTAGAGGGGGCTGGGGCGTTATTTACGACAATATTCTGCCACGCTCATCCGTTTTGTGAACACCCGGCGTTCCGTCAGCTCTGACCGCGCGGGACAAAGCCCCTGTGTCATATTGTCACGTGCGTATTTTTAGAGCGGAGCCACAGGACGGACCGCGGTATGCCGAGGGTAACAGGTCGGGCTTTGTTGGTTGTGGCAAGGCTGGTTGGCGGACTGACTGGGCCTGTTCCGGGAGCGTGTTTAATTGTTACAGCGGGTCAGCAGTTGACACCCCACGCGCCGTTGCCGCCTGTGCGGTGCTTGTGGCGAAGAAGAAAACGAAGTATTGTTCGGACTGACGTTGGTAGTCATGGGCATTTGGGCCGGATTTTCAGGCTTTTAATGACGTTGACCTTGGTTACGCGCCAAAAGGAGCATTTAGAGCCACTCCTTTCAACTTGCACATCACGCCATTTCACTAAGCAAGTAAATGATAACATCAGGAATGCATCTGGTCTAAACTTGCTCTGTTTCTCCGTATACCTTCCTGGCGGGCTAGCCAGTCTTTACGAGGGTGCAGCAAAGCCGCTAACCACGCCGGCGAACGGCAACGCTCTCCAACTATTCCCAAACTATCGACCAAAAACTCACATTCGTTACAACTTCACCGTAAACGTCCTGGCGTGGTCACGTCACCGTCCCGTCATTGTCACATGACATGACGTCACGTGACACAATGACGCTCTGACGAGTGCAGACGTCGCCTGTCTTCCGCAACAGGTGAGCGCGGCCACGCCCCCTCCCCTCCAGGCTTATCGGGAGGCCGTCCCGCCCGCGATTGACCCGTCTCCAGTCACGAAACCGATTTTTCGCCGCTGCTTGTCACGTGACATGACGTGACGTCACGCAATAGCACGCTATGATACACGCCACAGAGAGATTCTGTTGGTGTAGTGGCGGGGTGGGATTGATCCTACTATGCCCGCGCGTCCGTTCCTCCGCGATTAGCGAGGGACCGTCCCCAGTTCGCGGTGAGGGACCAAATGTAGCAAACAAGGCACGGCACGTGCACTGACCGGCGGCCAGCACGTGCCGATCAATGCGCCACGGGGGACACGTGACCCGCGGCACGTGGCTGACGGAGTGTAATGGTTCCCTGAGGTACGAGTGTGTACCTCCCTCCACCGCAAGCGTCGGTCAACGATGATGACGTTGCCAGACCTGTATGCAGAGGGTGATTGCACGCTGACTGGCTCCTATGTATGCACTCCTTGTGACCGATAATTGAAGCCTACGCTTTGCCGTGTGTGTTAGTTCATGTCCGTTTCACTACTTATGCTTGCAGATACGATCTACAGGACATTTAAACCAATAAACTGTATTTAATGCATGCCTTATCCATACATCACGATACAGACATGAAAGTACTTTAGAAGTATGCAGTCTGTATTCAACAGTCAACCCACACGGGCTGCAGTTTTTTCGCATGACATCCGCCGTTTTCGCATGGCACGACAGCCGTGTCTGACAGACAGCCCGGTGCGTGTTGGGCGGATAGCATTATTGAGACATGTCCTGTGGCTGGCCTGTCGGGTCACTTTGAAGTTTGACCACTCTGATCACTCCGTGCCGTCGCTAACTAAGCCAGCCCGCTCGGGCTGTCCGGTATCTCGCTAATCCCGGGTCACGCCAATACCAACGCCCCGAAAACCGGGCCGACACAAGGTCATGGGTGGAGTCTGCGCCCGCTCTGCTGTACCGCTGTCGGCGTCGCTCGGGCGGGGGCGGGGGCGGGGGCGGTGCGCTGCCCCCGCTCGTCGCTATGTGAAACGTCGTGACAGGGTGCGCCGTTTAATGAACGCCGGGTCATTAATTTGGCCTGGGCGGGGCGGATACCCGCCAGCTCGATGAACAATGTGCGCTTGTTCGCGCTGTCTTGCTCTGTCCGATGACAAACGGGCCTCAGAACAGGCGATAGGCCGGTCTCGAGACGCTGTCATGCCGAACCGTCTCCTGTTCGCAAGTTCCAGATGGAAACCAAGGTGTAACCAAGGTGGCCGATCAAAACCAGCGGAGAGATACCATCCTCCAGTCGGAAGCTGTGGGCTTTCAGAATCTGGGCGTCCGTGGTTCGCTTGACTCTCCGACAACGATCGTTCACTCCCAGGTCTTCCATCTTCCCTGATTGATCATTTCGTTCCGTCATCAGATGGGCTCCGGTAGTGGCCCCCCGCCCAAAGGGTGCAAGACTAATCACTGCGCGAGCTAATCCGACATGTGTGGCTTTCTAGGTCTGCACGTCTCAATCGCTGCGGCTTCCTGTGTCAACCTGTGAGCTGCGGTCGGGGCGGCCGCCAAGCCGGCCGGTCGCTGGCGGGTCACGCTCGGCTCAGGCTCGGTACAGACTAGGAGGGTGCCCCGAGCCCGGTCAGAGGCGCCCCGAGCCCGGTCAGAGGCGCATCGGGGTCGGATTCAGTGGCTCAGGTGCGCCTGCACAGCTGCTGCGTCGTGTCAGGCCGTGTAGCATACGACTGCTA